>MU277265.1:108503-118811 GCA_022160305.1 Artomyces pyxidatus | reverse complement strand
GCACACGGCGGTGATACACGACACACGGTGTTGCTTGGGGTATTGACCGGTAGATTAAAAAGACAAGAGATGAGATCTGAAGTTTCAACGATAGTAAAGAGCGAAACGTCAATGGTACCAGGACGTCGTCGATCTAGACAGCGAATTGAAAGTCAAGCGGCAAAAGTTGTCGACGAAAAACTTGCAGAAGGCAGCAGATGCCGAGGCTCGGCCGGCAAATTCCGAACTCCGACATTCTTTTGTTCGTCGAAAACAAAACTCTGTGCCAGTCACCCGCCTCCGAGTCAACAGTAACTCTCGCTGTTCTCTTGTGCTGGATCTCGAGGCGCGGTCTCTATGGCTCGCATTTGTCTCTGTCCCTGAATATCGGGTTACTTCGATACTCAGTGCACTTATCTTCTTGTCTCGCCTCGTCGGATCGCTGCGCTCGGGTCAGAACTTGTGCTGTGCTCGTAAATCAAGACAATTGTCAATTATGTAGGCAACGATGCTAACGCGTGTTCATTGTTCAAATCGATGGGCACAGGTATATATACTCTGCTCCATAATGTCCGTCGACCTCTTCTCACCGACCATCGTTCGCAGGAAAGCTCCCTTGCCCCTTCCCGTCGTTCTCTGAGCAGCTCCCTCGCGGCTTTCTCTGCGGATATTCTGAATCTTCTTGTGGGAGTTCTACCTTGAAATTCCAGTAACTGCCCCCACTCGCTCCATGACTCGTCTGGTCCACTGCAGTCTGCGGATCGCCTGCCACTGCCGCCCGGCTCCCTGACGGATTCTCCCACCGCCAGCAGCTCGTGTTTGGAATCGCATCCCGGCTTCCCCTCTGGCTCTCCTTTTGAGGCTCGTAGTCCCTGAACCGATCAGGCCTACCCCTGGTTGCCTGCTGGCTCATTCCCACTGCCTTCTCCTGGCCATGGCCTCTCCGACTTCCTCCTTGCGCGTGTGCGCCACTGGGTGCCGCCAAGTGTGAACTCGGCGGTTGTGTTCCGACGTTGTCGGTGTGTTGTGCTCGGTTGGCTATCTGGGGAGGCCGACCGGTCTGTGTACCAGTCGCCTGACCCATGCCCTGCGAATGTGGGTTGATGAACGAGGGTGCGGGTGGTGCCCCAGTCGTATTCCCTGGCTGGTTGCTCGCCCCTTCCCCCGTCCATTCGACCATAGGACTTGGAGGACACAAGCCTGTGTTCTGATACAACGGGACGGTCCGTTCTTCATCTGGCCTACGCGTGCTATGATTGGCTTGTGATTGGTACGGATGCTGGTACCTGAACATAAAGAAGGTGAGCTCTTGTTCTCGGTCTTCGTATATGTGTACGGACCTAGCGAGCTTGTCCTGCTGTGAGCGAGGCATGGGATTGGGTGCGCCTCTTGTACCCGGAGCGTACAAGAGACGGGTGAATCGCTTGAGGGTGTCCTTGAGAGGTGCGTATCCTCTACCCGCCTTTTTTATCGTCTCTGCTGGTCCCTTCAATCTACGATTCGCGCCCTAACACGAGGATGGCTGTAGCACTGACGACTGCTCTTACAATTAGAGGAGCTTCCATGGCACGCGAAGAAGATCGGGCACTGCTTGGCTTGGTGACTGGCTAACAAACAACACGAGGATGATCGCCGCTCCACCTCCCTTTTAGTTACAGGCTCACGAACAGTCGGCGTCGAGTTCCATCAGGCAATACCTTTTTGTGAGTGATGACAGTTTCTGCTGGATACGAATTGATTCATCTGAGCTCGAGGCACAGGTTTGGATCTGCTTTAGGGCTGTCTACTGGACAAACCCGGTCCCTGTGACTTGGGTCGACGGCAGCTAGTATGGTACGCTATGCATGGAGAATCCTCACTGCCTCTCATGCTTCTCTCCGGGAGGTGAGATCTCGATCATCCCGTATCAGGAAAGGACTTATATGTTGTCACTTTTGATCCTAGTCATGGCTCGCAACCGATCAGGTTTTCTCGAAGCTGCCATCCCATCTTCATCTCCACGAACGTCCAGTGCTGCATTCTGGGCTGGTCATCTGGAACCATCCATCCTGCAATATTGAGGCATAGTCAGGATATATATTCCGCAAAGTCTCGCTCAATGAAACGATCCCACCGCCCAATGGAGACCCTGCTCTGCCCCCGGCTGTAAGTCGCACGTGTCCTTCCTACGAATCCCTCTTCCATCCTACTATTCTACAGAGTCGCGAGGCCGATCACAATAGCGATGCATGAACCTCACAACCCGTTCGACAGCTCGCCTCGTGTTTGCGCCGCCCTCGCTCTCGCACCCCTTCTATACCCTTTTGCTGAACAAGAGCGCGATCTGACGAACCAGATATCTCCACTTGCACACACCTCCATGCGTCGTTGCGTCGCTCCGGCTGTCGCACCGATGCGATGCTCACGGAATCGAGTTGCTCTCTACCTTTTGTGCGCCGTCCGGGGCACGCGGTCTCCAATCCTGCGGCTGAATTCTTGAACCGGCACTCCCACCGCGCTCTCTCCGGACCAAACCCTGTTCGAAACGGCGGTCAGTGTTTGGAAATAAGGAATCGGAGACTTACGGCGGGCCGGCTAGCACGCAGGCAGGTCCCAGCCGTGGGAGAAGGGATGAAGAGAGCGGAATTCCGTGAAGAGCTCGTCTTGAGCCGACTAGAAGACCAGCGGGAGTGTTGAAACGAGAGCCCATCCGAGAGCTTATATGGGCTCAGGAGGCTCGAGAGATGTAGTGGATGGCGTGTATGCAATGTAGAAGCTAAGTGACATCCGAGGAACAATGTCATTCAAATTGCCGTTTCGAACAACTTCACTTTCCTTTCTCGGAAGTCCAATTGGCGAGCAGAGCGTGCACCTAGTTGTACAACATATCTTGTATCCTATCACTGCGAGCAAGGCATGTGCAACGTTGCCTGTCAATCAGTAAATTAGATACGTAATTGACTTGTCTGCCGTTTCCTGGTGATGAACGAGAGAACAAATCGGCAGGCCCGTCACGCTCCTGCCTCGAACTCGCTGGGAGGCTCGGTCTGTGTTTGTGAGTGTTTCTTTTTCAAAGCTATACTGAAATAGCTACCTTATGCTCTCGGCGACCGGACTGTGAGGTACACGGTGCAAAGAAAGGCAGTGAGGCCTCCGAACCACGCATCTTGGACCCCGGTGGATTTAGAGGCAGAATTTGCTATCAGAAGACGAACAGCATTCCTGACTTGTTCCTAACTATAAACCTGTGCGCCCCTCCCAGCCGAAGATCCTCCTCGGTCCTTCTTGGCGGGATTGTCCCCGTCGACAGCTAGAGAGGCTTGGAGCCGACTCGGATGGACTCCGAGTTGCCTGCGGACGAACTTGGGATGAAGCAGTAACTTATTTGTTCTAGTCAAATACCCTGGAAATAACTTGAAGTTCCATGTCAACAAGCGCGAGTAGAAACGTCGCAGACTCGAATAATAGATCTGGAGAAGAGAACAGACTTGGAGTCGGAGAAGAGTAGGGTTTCCCGCCTATTGGCTCGGAATTTGCCGGCCGACTCTCGGCATTTGTGTCGGCGTCACTGCTTCAAGCTACCGTCCACGTTGACGGCGACAGCGACAACGACGAGCTCCTAACTGGACTGTAGAATTCTCCTTCGAAATATTCTTACCGTCACCAAAAGTGTCCAAGCAGAACAAGGGTCACAGCATGCAGGTACATATCACGAGCCGTCTCTTACCATAGCACTTGGGCCCACATATCCTCGACTCGGAGACGCTTCTCCTGTCCTTTGGGACGGACTTGGCTGTGTTCTCGTCGACAACCTACAAGGCTGCAAACGGACAAGGCGATTCACGGCATCGCTCGTCCTGTTCTCATGGATGACTGTGTCAGCATCATCAGGTAGCCCTCAGTGGGGAACAAAGGTCAGGTTGCGTGGGGGACAAGGTGACTGTTGACAAGGTGCGGAACCATTCTGTGACTTACATGATATCCTCTATAATTTCTCGTGATCCACGCCTCAGAGCTCAACCGTGTCTTTGTGTACTCTCGTCTCCTTCGCAACAGCCTCTTCACTTGCGAGCGACGAAGGACACCGGCTGCATTTCCCGTGAGCGGAGGTTGCTGGTGAACCGGTGACTTCTTGCTTACGTGCGGACGACCTCTCAAATTTCGGCGGACTCGGGATCACTACCATCCAACATTCGTTCGCCCGTGGCGGGTTCGCTACAACAGTCGGGCATCGTTACCCAGGTCCCACGTGTATCCGACTATAAGCAATGAACTCACCACAATCACCTTTGACACATTTCCGGGGGTTTAGGCCGGGCACTAGCGCGTTACGCATGTTATGTCCATATCATAGACTATTGCGACGAGAGGTAAGCACTTCGAGAGGGCGGAAAACTAAAGAGCCGCCGAACCACTCGATCAGATTGGGCTACCGGGGCCGAGCCCTGAGTCAATCGCATCTCGATCAAACTCGATCAACACAATATCAACTCTCGTAGCCTGCGGCTTCATCCACGACCTTCCACTCTTGCAGCTGGAGATTGTGATGCTCGTGCTACCAGATGATGCTCTGCTGGAGATCCTAGAGAATCTCGATTATACAGGTGTGCTGGCCTGTCAAGAGGTAGGATCAACTAATTGATCCGCGTCATTCGACTGATCGTCCGACTCCCGCAGACATGTCGCAGAGTACGCAGAGTAGTCCTCGACTCCGTGTCGCTCGAGTACAAGATCGAACTCGGTGCGTGTGGAATGGTGGATGGCACCGTAGGAAAGGACACTCCCAACGTCGCGGAACGGCTGAGGCGTCTCCGGTTACATGCAGCGGCGTGGAGGAGCCTCGCTTGGACAGAGTGCACTCACTTTCCGCACTTGCGCGGGGATCGCCTGCATCCTTCTGCGGTCATCGGGAGCACGATACTATTCCCCTCGATGAACATGAGGAGGTATACCTCTACGTTCCTCATCCAACACATTCCCTCTATGCTGCGGGGAGTCGAAGAGAAGCATTCGGAGTTCAAAATTGAGGCAGACGCCCGAGAGATACATGTCGACTGCTCGCAGGATTTCTATGCTTTTGCAGAGTCGCCGAGGTAAGTAGGGATTCACTGGATTCATTCGCGGCAATCCTTACAATTTACGATCAGGCTCTTCCAAGTCGATCGATCTCCGCCTCGTTATCACATGCGGTCAATTTCTTCGGGCGATCCACATCCAGTGGCTTGCAGCTTAGGAATTCTCGACTTGAGCACCGCTCCGTGGCAACATAGAGCTGCCCGTGACGTCTTCGCTGATTACCTCCTGGACGTCATCTTCAAAAACGATCTGTGGACGTACGTCGTAATGAACTGGAAAACCGGCATCGTTGAATGGACGATGGTACGACAATTCTTGTACAGAATCCATGAACACTATAGTTGACGGCGCTCATCTTAGGCAGGGCCTCCCAGAAGCGTAGTTATGCCTTGTCATTTCCTGGACGACAACCATGTTATCTTCGATGCGCCCGCATACAGCGACCGCGATGCCGAAGGGCGCAGGTTGCCGTACATCCGTGTATACCAATTCAAGAGTGCCCTACACACGACAAATGCTCCGGCGACGTCGTCCTATTCATTCGCCCTCCCCGAGCTCGCCCAAGATGATCTACGCATGTCGTCAAGGATTGCATCGACTGTCACCTCTCCAACAGGGGCCGGCTATTTCCACAGCGACCCCAGGGATCGATTGCTCTTCATCCAGAGCGAGAGGAAATATGATGGCAGCGCCAGCATGGGCACATTCTCGATCGACATCCCTCTGGAGACATTTATATCATACATCAAGTCGCACCCGGCAAACGGGGGCTCTGTAGTGGTACCCTGGGACGAATGGGGTCCAAGCGGTTCGCGGGCTGTGTGGCTAGGCCCGCGCTCCGCGGCTACAGATGGGCTCGTTATCAACGGGATGAGGAGGGTCACCCTGAAGTCTACCGCCGTATTGGGTCAGGGGACGGTAATGGTGCTGGACTATCATCCCCGACGCGTCGCACGGGCCCTCGCACGCCAGCGGAATGGAGACACCAGCGACACCATCCTGCTCGGCGGAGAGATCGGAGAGGAATTTACGGCCGAGGGCTGCGGCGCTGTCAGAACGACGTTACCTTGTATTGTAACGGAAGTCCTGCTTCCGAAAGAGGCGATCTACTTCATCGCTGCCGGTGTCATGTTTGGGGTCTGGCTCAGCGAGGATGGTATAGTGTTCGCGCAGGTATGTCTATGGCAGTTCTACTACTTGATTCTTACCTCTAACGAATGTTTCGTTTGACAGAGAGGCGCTGGGGCGCGGCAGTTGGGAGATATGTGGGCATATACTTTCTGAAACGCCTTTTGCACATTCTCAGCACCAGAGATGTACACATATATGATAGCCGTTATACGACTATATTCTTCTCTACTCCCAGTTACAGAACTGAAGAACTTTGACACCATGTGTCGGCGGCCAAGTGGGGGGCGCGCGTGAGAATCAGTAGTAGGGTTAGCGCCACATAGCCGCGTTGGCAAGTACTTTGCGACTGACGCGGCCATCATGATAGCTACCTGCTCACGCATGAAGTAAATCTTTTACCATTCACCATGTCGGCTCAAGGCGCTCTGCCAGGGAACGACTCAGCGAGAGTCACCCACTACTCACCGTGAAGGCGATGAAGTTCCGCAGCTGGATTCAAGTGCCTTCACGCTGTCGCGGCTGAACAGTTCCTCAGACACAGCTTCCACCCTACATTTCTGCAGAACGAAATGCCGCTGCATACTACCCAAATGACGGGACGCATCTGGACACCTTGATTCGACGAAGCCGAGAAGCCGAGTCAGAACGCACTCGTTCCACAGGGACTCCGGCCCCGAAGTCGAGAAGGCGTGCCTTCTATAAGTATCAAGCGCTGTGAAGTTCGTGTTAAAACCATTCGTCTTCTAGTCCTTGTCCTTTAGCTAGAGCCATGGCAGCGGCTGGCACTGAGGAGCGATCCTCTCTACCCGACGCCGTACCCACCTCTGCAGCAACATCGCGAAATTCCACAACAAACGCCGGAGGCTTCACGAATTTCGGGTTCTTGCCTATACCCAAAAATCTTCGTTATGACCCAGCACATCCAGCCCACTTTGGCCTTCTGCTGAACGTGGTATTCGGAATATCTGCGACATTCTGTGAGTTTCCGATTCCTCGAGGAAGCACCTCAGTACTCAATTTTCAAATCCCAGTCGTCGCAAATCTGTATTATTGCCAACCGCTTCTTAGTGAGAGCCTTTGACAATGTCTTTGACGTTGTCTGAGTTCCCTTCCTTACAGTAAAAATGTCGCAATCATTTGACGCATCGTATGATGATGTTTCGAGGTCAGTGCCTCCATGACGTCTCGTTAAATGCAAGTCGTAACCTCTACAACAGGATCCCGACCCTCATACAGGCCGGGTACGAACAAACACTCACACAAGTCTTCGCACATCTCAAGATTTTTGCAGATACGCAACAGGCTTAGTATTAATCTCCCCACTCGGCGACCTCGTTCCGCGTCGGCCCCTCCTCCTGCTCGTCGCCTTCGTCAGCGCAAGCCTCACAATCGGCCTCGCGCTCTCACACTCCCTCGCCGCCTTCCAAGCGCTCTCCTTCCTCATCGGCGCCTCGTCCGTCGCGCCGCAGATCCTCATCCCGCTCGCGGCGGACCTCGCGCCGCCCGCGCGCCGCGCGACGGCGATCTCCATCGTCTTCTCCGGGCTGCTCCTCGGCGTGCTCCTCGCGCGCGTCGCCGCGGGGCTCGTCGCGGAGTGGGCGAGCTGGCGCGTGGTGTACTACGTCGCCGTCGGCGCGCAGTACGCCGTTCTCGCGTCGCTGTGGGCGACGACGCCGGACTACCCCGCGAAGAACGGGCACCTCACGTACTTCCACATCCTGAGCAGCATGGCGACGCTTGCGGTGACGGAGCCGGTGCTGGTTCAGGCGTGCTTGATCATGTTCGCGTCGAGCGCGGTCTATACCAGCTTCTGGGTCACGCTGACGTTCCTCATGGGCGACGATCCGTACAATTACTCCACGTAGGCTCGAATGCTTTCGCTGTGCCTCCCTCTGACGACGGCAATTGATCTAGGCTGGTGATTGGGCTGTTCGGGCTGGTCGGCATGTGCGGCGTGCTCGTGGGGCCGCTGGTAGGGCGTCTCATCGACGGGCTCGTCCCGTGGTACGCGACGCTCGTCTCGACGTCCGCGCTGGTCGTGACACAGGCGGTGTACACCGGCGCGGCCGGCGTCAGCGTCGCCGCCGTCATCGTGGTCGCGCTGGGCATCGACGTCGCGCAGCAGATGCAGCAGGTCTCCGTCACCACTGCCGTCTACGGGTGAGTCCCGCGCCTTACATTGGCATTCTTCCGCACCGACTTATCACGCTGTGTGACGCAGTATCGCTGAGAGCGCAAGAGCGCGGCTGAATGCGGTCCTCATTCTCTCCGTGCGTGCAGGACTGGCTGTGGCTGCCTTCGGCGCGGCTGATGCGGGCGTTTGCAGATCTTCATCGGGCAGGTCATGGGCACCTCCGTGGGCACCAAAGTCTTCGTCCACTACGGCTGGCGCGCGTCCGCGGCGCTGACGCTCGGATGGACTGTGTTCCAGGTCTTCATCCTGTGGCTGCGTGGTCCGCACTGCGAGCGCTACACGTGGTTCGGACACCAAGGCGGGATGGCGTTCAGGAAGAACGCGATCGCGGAGAAAAGCGAGGACGTAGAGATGCGTGCAGAGGCAGAGCAAGGAAATGCTACAAAGGCGTCGTCGCCGGCCGACATCAGTGCTCTAAAAGGTGACGAAAAGAGTGGCATAATGTAGTAGAACAAGTGACTTCGCGTGTCGATCGGGTCAGTTGGCTTCAGGCGACGCTCGCGATACTTGTTGCTAATCCTTCCCGTAGCATAGCCACGCGCCGTGGAATCCTTGCGCAAATACGCAGTGCTGTCAGTCATGGGCATCCTGCCCGACCACGAGTAGCCCTCTCGCTAAGGGCCGAAACGCGGTGGGGGAGAGCATGCAAGGCTATGTAGGAAGTTCTGCGACGTAGCTTCCAGTGCTATCTATCCATTGAGAATTAGAACATATGATGAGGGGGTTGATGCATTCCATGCACGGTGAAAGGGTTTCCAGATAACCTCATTGGCAGCGGAACACACGGGCGGGTGGGGTTTGCGCGGACATTGCAAAATACACAGGATGGGATTCATGAAAGTCAGTTCTTCAACAGCTCCTCGACCACTTTATCCTCCGAGATCGACGCTACGTTTGCTCCGCGATAGTTTAAGCGTCGGAGAACATCGATCTGCAATGAGCTAATGAGCACCCTTCCTGCGTGTTTGGAGGGAATGCTACTCACCACCTTCCCCCGCTCAAACCCAAGCGCCTCAAACTGATCGACATGCGCCTTCTCCAAGCCCGCAATCGCGACGGCATCCTGTGCGCCGACCTTCGGCACCTTCCCCTTCCCCGGTGCGCCCGCGTACACCTGCGCCCAATACCGCGCAGTCTCCTCGAAGCTGCTGCGGCTCGTCATGTAGTGCTTGGCGACCTCCGCGTCCTGCGGGTCGTTCGGCTCCGGGCTGCAGAGCAGAGACTGCAGCGAGATGAGGGTCGATTTGAGGGTGAGGACGGGGGACCACGCGTCCTTGAGGATGTCGAGGCAGATCGCGCCGGACGCCGACGACACGTTCGGGTGGTACACCTTTGTGATAAACTTCATCTTGACAGGTTGAAAGGGGTACGAGTCCGGGATCACGATGTCCTGCAAGGTGAGTCAGGCGCGAGGCAGATGGGCGGCATGTGGGAATCGTGCGCACGACTTCGAAGTGACCACCCTGGTAAGGCGTGTCTTCGGGACCCTCGAAAGAGCCACGCAGGTGGAAGGGTGAGTTGTCGATGAGCTCGATGTTGATGTTCGTCGACTTGTCATTCTTGCAATCTGCGCACGAAAGTGAATGATGCTACCGCGCAGACTCTGCGGTATGCCTACCGGCAATCTCCTTATTTACACGACGAAGACGGGCGTCCATGATGAAGATGAAGACGAAGAGGGCGTGTGGGGAAACGAACGCGAGGAGATGGGGTTTAAATAGGTCGTGAACTGGCCTGTGGCAGTTTGTGGCAGAGTTGTGGGTGAGTGTGGACGTCGAGACACGACATCACGTGCTGCTTCAGGCTTCGAGCGCTTAAGGATAGGCGCTTGTTTTTTGTTGAATTGCAAGGGTCGTCGACATTAACGAGGGCAGTACTCAGTACTACTGGTAACTCAGTACTACTGGTAACTCGGAGGACTTGGGAGATCCACCACTACGACTTGTACA
>MU277265.1:81296-99667 GCA_022160305.1 Artomyces pyxidatus | reverse complement strand
CGAGGACCGAGAACAAGAGCTCACCTTCTTTATGTCTAGGTACCAGCATCCGTACCAGTCACAAGCGAAACATAATACGCGTAGGCCAGATGAAGAACGGGCCGTCCCGTTGCATCAGAACACAGTCTTGTGTCCTCCAAGTCCGATGGTCAACTGGACGGGGGATGGGACGAGCAACCAGCAAGGGAGTACGACTGGGGCACCACCCGCACCCTCGTTCATCAACCCACATTTGCAGGGCATGGGTCAGGCGACTGGTGCACAGACCGGTCAGCCTCCCCATATTGCCACCCAGACTCAATACACCGACAACGTCGGATCACAGCCGCCGAGTTCATACTTGGCGGCGCCCAATGGCGCACACGCGCAAGGAGGAAGTCGGAGAGGCCATGGTCCGACGAAGGCTGTGGAAATGAGCCTGCCGGCAACTAGGGGTAGGCCTGATCGGTTCAGAGAATACGAGCCTCAAAAGGAGAGCCAGAGGGGAAGCCGGAGTGCGATTCCAAACACGAGCTGCTGGAGGTGGGAGAATCCGTCAGGGAGCCGGGCGGCAGTGGCCGTCGATCCGCAGACTGCAGTGGACCAGACGAGCCATGGAGCGAGTGGGGGCAGTTGCGGGAGTTTCAAGGTAGAGCTCTCACAAGGAGAGTCAGAATATCCTCCCAGAAAGCAGCGAGAGAGCTACTCAGAGAAAGACGGGAAGGGGCAAGGAAGATTTCCTGCGAACGATGGTCGGTGAGAAGAGGTCGACGGACATTATGGAGCAGAGTATATATACCTGTGCCCATCGATTAGAACAATGGACACGCGTTAGCATCGTTGCCTACATAATTGACAATTGTCTTGATTTACGAGCACAGCACAAGTTCTGACCCGAGCGCAGCGATCCGACGAGGCGAGACAACAAGATAAATGCACTGAGTATCGAGGTGACTCGATATTCGGGGACAGAGACAAATGCGCGCCATAGATACCGCCCCTCGAAGTCCAGCCACAAGAGAACAGCGAGAGTTACTGTTGACTCGGAGGCGGGCGACTGGCACAGAGTTTTGTTTTCGACGAACAAAAGAATTTCGGATTTCGGAATTTGCCGGCCGAGCCTCGGCATCTGCTGCCTCGATAACTTTCGCTTGACTTTTGCTACAGTCTTTCGACGGCGTCCTGGTGCCATTGACGTTTCGCTCTTTCAAATACTATCGTTGAAATTGAAATTCGCCTTCTGTTCCTTTTCTTCTACCAGTCAATACCCTCAACGATGCCTGATTCCAAGCAACACCGTGCGTCACTTGTCACCGCTGTGTCTCGCCGTGTGCCTCCACGACTAGGGCTCAGGCTGTCATACCTCATCCCGACGTCGACTGCGTTTTGCAAGGAGGTCACTCATCAGCCGCAGAAGGTCATACAACAGGAAAAGGGGAAGCACAAAGATCGGTAAGTAAGAGCTTCCTGCTCAGGCGTCATTTAGCTCAATATGGGTTGGCTGCTGTACCCCCCGGTCGTCAATCTAGATTTCACTAAGTCTTCGCAAAGTATGTTCTATAACACGCACTGAAGAAGAAGAACACTTCGATAGGTATATATCTGATTCAGATGCGCACTCGGACTCTCCAGCCGCATGACCTTGGGGGCAAATATGTAGACTTCTATGGAACGTCTGATCACTGATCGCCCCTATCCCTCCTCGATAGTTGCGGACGAAGATGATGTTTACCTCATCGCTTGCGTGCGCATCGGTAGAACATGATGCTGGTCGTAAGCGCTTCATATTTCCCCTCGGACTCTCAAGTGCGGTGAATATTTATCGTTGCAGACAATTTCTCTTACCGCAACGAAGTATGACGTCGGGCGACCACTGGCATGCTCACAATTGTGATCGCTGATTATGGCGTCATGATGGCAACCGTCCTAAGCACTGCGTTTGAGTATCAATGTCAGTGCCCAGTACCGCCCGCTTTTCTTCCAGTTGGCTTGTCTCTCTCCCTTTCCGATTTATCTCGACTACTTCACGCTTCTGACAAGCTCATGCGCTAACTGAGCTTCAAAGTGTGTCTCTACACTTCTAGCCTACAATATGCGTCTCTAATCCAAGTTTTTGTTGTGCTTTCGTGCCCATGATTTCGAGCCAAACATGCTTCAAGATCGTTCCGATTACATGTTGTTATCAATGAACAAGAACACTGAGCTTAGCGCCTCTGCTTCTTTGCCTTCCCCTCCGCCTTCATGGCAGCAACTGTTGGATATGCCAGCCTTTCACTCGGCTTGCCGACGCGCACGATCAAGCACACGTCCCCGTACGCAAAGCCCAACTCTGCCTCGTTCCCGTACGCCATGTACGGGCTCGTATGGCGCGTCAGCTTCGTGATCTTCGTCACCCACTTCACACGCTCGTCGATCTCGTCCGAGCCTGCGTACGGTTTTTTCAGCACCAGTCCGCCTTCCTCTTTGATCATGTCGACGGGGTCCTCGACCTGCCAGTACCCGGCGAAGTGCGGGACCCTGTCGATCATCCCCCAGCTCTTCTCCCGGCCGTACTTCATATGGGTGCAGTAGAGCAGGTACAGCACGGGCTCGAACCCCAGCTGCGCGCACGCGCGGAAGACCGCCGCGTCGCTGCCCTTGAGCATCCCGTACACATGCGCGAGCGAGTCCTTGATGGGGTACACGTGCCGCAGGCCGAAGCCGAGCGTCCCGCCGCGGGGCAGGAACTCAGGGTTCTCAAGCAGCGCCTCGAACGCAGACTTGAAGGCGGCCTCGTTCGCTGGTATCGCCGGGACAGCCGGCACGACGGGCGCGCTCGCGGGCTCGGCGCCGGTGAAGTAGAGATTGTACGTTACGGTAACGCGGTGGCCCTCAGTGACGAGCGTGACCTCGTGCTCAACGTCGCTGAAGAATGCGACGTATCCGATGGACGGTTTGGGCGCTTCGGACACTGCTTTTGCGGAGTCGAATGTCCACTCTTGCTCGTGGTGCCGGAGGACGAGAGCGCCGCCTTCGTGGGGAGTGGGGAAGACGAGGACGAGAGAGCCGAACATGTCTTCGCTGCGGGGAGTATCGACGTGCGCCTTGAAGAACGAGCCTTTGCCTACCGGACTAGTCAGGTTCATGACAGAAGTTGAGAAGCAGGGCGCGCACTGTACACGTTGAGCTTGTAAAGCTCGAGCTTGATCGTCCGGGACGAGTCAGCTCCCTCGAGAAGATATCCACGGACGATGTCGACGAGGCTTGTACGCTCTGGTATCAAACGTGTCATGAATGCTTGTGAGTCCATCTTTCCTGCCTTGCGGTAACTTTCGTCCATGACATCCTGTTGTTCGACGCCGAACGTCGCCGGCTCACATGCGTCGGCAAGCGCCTGCAGTTGCTCAGGGGTGGCGTCTGCAAGATCGATGTGACTCCAGACACGGAGCTGTAAGCATGAAGTCGAGGACATTGGCCTGTCACTCACCGAGCGTTGCTGCCGTCGCCCGATTTATAGAAGAGAGAGAAATCGCCCTCAGTAAGTGGCAGAGTCCCACTAATGTAGGGAGGCTTGTCGACGATCGCCTGACGAAGGGGTTCCATGAGGTCTACGACGGGGGCAGCCATCTCAACATCGGTGCTGGACGTTGCTGCAGTTTGACTGGAAAGAGTCGGGTTTGCGCTGAGGGTCGTCATCGTAAGGTGATGGTGCGGCGTCGAAACAGAACCATGCCCGTCTTATAGCAATGCTCCTGTGGCTCCCTCCAAATGTAAGTTAGGTGACAAAGGACATGCACCTTCCTCGAGGCTTGATGACAATGCCTTTAGGAGGTCAGGACCTTGCAACTGAACCCACGCTGGCCAGCGGATAGAAGATTCCCAGTCGAGTCATACGATCTACATCTTCAAACGTGGGCACTCACCGTGACTCGAGCGGGATACTTCAGAAATGGTACGTAAATACCGTCTTGAATCATTGAAAAGGCACGATCTTCCTCGACGATAGGCTAGTTCGCTCAGGAGTAGTTCTCACTGCGGTCGAGTCAGAGAGGATTATGTAATTGAAGAGGTCAATGGCTTCCGATTTCAACAAAGACAAACAACGCCTGGACCCGGCAACTTGAACTACCGCCGCCCGCGCTCACTCACTATACCTGCACGGGCATTCACCTTCAAATTCCATACAGCGACTATCTACAGCAGCATACCTTTTGCATTTACATGTTACTCCTTGCATGGAGATCAGAATCGACATCTTGTGCGGACGTAACGTATAGCGATTTGCCCAGATTTGCATGGTTGTCATTTCGGTCGACGCGACCCTTATGCGCGCCAGTAGCGTTTCAGAGTACGTGTTCATTTCCTTGCGGGTGGAGTCAATCCCTTGGATTCCGCAGAATCAGATTGGACGATTTAGGGTTTTCGGCTGGGGCTACACGCGAGTCATACATGAGTCCATCTCATGACACTAATCTGCGCTTAGCATGCGTGTGTAGGCGGGAGTTCTTCCTACTCAATCTCTACTCTACATTTAACAGCTTAGGCGCTATGAAGATGAAGCCGACAGGGAGACTGAAAGAGTGACGACACGTCTTCCGTGACCGTGCGAGTGGTTTTGTTAGTGGGCAAGGGGTATGTGCGTATCGGCACTACTTATATAGAGGTGATCGGGCAGTTAAGGACCCATCCACGCCACATCGAGTCTAAGGAGAGTCGGCTTTCTCTTCTCTCACGCAGATCCCAGACAGGAAGTCTGACACCGCGCCGAACGGCAAGTTTGATCGCCTGCGAGACGCGATTGTCAACAAATCGCCGTATACAAGCAGGGCCCTTCCTGTGCGACCTGAAGGCTTGGGCCCTTTGGGAAGGATGATACTCAGTATGTCGACTTGCTAATTTCGTATGCACGAGCAGTGATAGCAATGACTTTCCAGTCGCATCGACTTCGAGGTAGCCGACCACGTAGGCTTGCTCTCCAGCTTCCTTTGCATTGGACGATGAAGCAGTGCAGCAGTGCTGGACGACACTTACCGCAAAGCACGGACAAGATTGGGTTGAAAGGTGGCCCGAATATTGAGAATCGCTGTGGAGAATCTGGACAACAGCATGACCTTTCAGAAAGTATACGCCCATATGTCTCCCACGCTTGCTCCCGTGAGGCCTCTCTGCAAAGCGAAACACTGGTTAGAGGAACGCATCAGATATAATTGCCATTTACGCACCCGCGCGAATACTATGCCATCGTCGCAGAGCCACTGGGAGATACCATGGGTCATGCCATCAATGACGGAGTAAGGCACCTCTTTCGGAATCGGGATCTCCGTCACGATACAAGGTAATGTCGTCTTGACGGGGCCGCAGCCCTCGGCTGTAAACTCCTCCCCGATCTCTCCGCCGTGCAGTATGACGTCGATCGTGTCTCCGTTCCGCTGGCGTGCGAGTGCTCGCGCAACGCGTCGAGGATGATAGTCCAGCACCACTGCCACCGTTGATCGGCCCGTGTCACCCTTAGATTTCAAGGTGAGCCTCCTCATTCCGTTGATAACGAGCCCATCTGAAGCTTTCGAGCGAGGACCCAGCCACACGGCCCGAGAACCGCTTGGCCCCCACTTGTCCCAGGGTACTACAACAGAGTCCCCATGTGCAGGGTGCGATTTGATGTATGACCTAAATGTCTGCAAGGGGATATCGATCGAGAATGAGCCCTTGTCGACGTCTTCATCTGGCATCCTTGCGCTCTGTATAAAGAGCAGTCGATCTTTTTGGTCACTGTGAAAATATCCGGTGCCCGTTGGAAAAGTGGTAGTCGATGCAATCCTCGGCCACATGAGTCGATCATCTTGGGCGAGCGCGGGAAGGGCGAATGAATAAGACGACGTCGCAGGAGCATCTGTCATGCGACTGATATTCTTGAATTGATACACCTGAATGTACAGCACCCTGTGCCCATTGGTATTGCGATCAGGGTATACGGGCATATAGAAGATGATATGGTTGTCGTCCAGAAAACGGCAAGGCATATCTGAGCTTTTTGGGGGAACCGTCTGAGATGAACGCGGTCAATTGCAGTGTTCAGAGATACTTGTGTGAACTTCGAACGTACCATCGTCCATTCAACGACGCCGGTCTTCCAGTTCGTGACGAGGTACGTCCACGAGTCGTCGTTGAAGATGATGTCCAGTAGGTGATCAGCAAAGACGTCGCATGCAGCTCTATGTTGCCCAGAATTGGTGCCCAGGTCGAGGCTAGCTGGGCTGCATGCTAATGGGTGTGAGTCGCCAGACAATATCGACCGCATGTGGTAAAGAGGTGACGATTGATCGACTTGGGAGAGTCTGATTGTAAATCGTGAGCGGTCACCACTCGACATGAACAATACTTATTCACCTCGGCAACTCGGGGAAGGCATAAAAATCCTGCGAGTGGTCAATATGTATTTGCCGAACGTCTGCCTCTACTGCGAGCTCAGAGTGCTTCTCATCGGCTCCCCTCAGCATAGAGGGTATCTGTTGGATGAGAAATTTCGAGATATGTGCCCTCATGACCATCATGGGGAATACTATCGAGCTTCCGACGACAGCGTAAGGACGCACGCTCTTCCCGCGTAGATGCGGAAGGCGGGTGCACTCTGTCCAGGCAAGGCTTCTCCACGCCTCTGTATGCAGCCGGAGACGTTTCAGCCGCCCCGCAACGTTGGGAGTGTCCTTTCCTCTAGCGCCATCTACCATTCCACATGCGCCGAGTTCGATCTTGTACTCGAGCGACACGGAGTCTAGCACCACTCTGCGTACCCTGTGGCATGTCTGCAGAAATTCAGTTATCCGTAGAATGACGCAGGCGAATTTATGATAAATCAATGTTGATCCTACCTCTTGACAGGCCAGTACACCTCTATAGTTGAGATTCTCGAGGATTTCCAGCAGAACATCATCTGGTAGCACGAGCATCGCAGTTCCGTCTGCACGAGAGGAAGCTTTGTCGTGGAGGTCTGAGTCGCGATCCGATACCGATGTGTGTAGGTCGATGGCACGCGGAATATCGGGCGCATCGGCGTTATCGGGGTTAGGTCTCTGCCCACGTCGGCTAGGCTCGGCCCGGGGCTTGCTCGGCACCTGCTCGCTTTCAACCTCACGGTCAAGTTACGAAAATCCCTTGACTTTCGGTCTTTGCGACAGCTATTTCGCCTAGCTTACATGGCCTTAGTAGTCTCCAGGCCCCCTCTACCTCGACATCTGGTGAATACCGCCTTGTTCGAAGGCCGTAGACTGCTGTGAGCTTGCAAAATTTGACCCGCGCTAGTGTGCGGTGCCCCTGTTGCGTCGCTCCTCCGAGACTGGCGCCTTTGACACGAGTCAACGCGATGTCTACGCGATATCTAGACAGCAAGAAGAGAAGAACACCAAATGGAGATTTTCAGGCCCTCGGAACACGCGCTTGAAATTTCTCTCGAGGTACATAAAACTGTCCGACAGCGGCTGATGAATCCTCTTTGCTATGGCGTCCTACTATCTCATCGTCTTCGACTTCGTCGCGCTCGTCGCGGTTTTCCTGGTATACAGCTCCTTTGAAAGCCGACGTAGACGCAAGGGTCTTGCCTACCCTCCGGGCCCAAGGCCACTTCCCGTTGTCGGAAATCTGTTCGACATCCCATCCGAGTACTCCTGGTTGACTTACGCAGAATGGGCGAAGACATACGGTGCGCGTGCTATGCTCTATATGTGATTGAAGCACTCACAGTGCCTCCAGGAGACGTCATTTCCCTCACCGTCCTTGGTCAGGTCATCGTGGTCCTGAATTCGCCTACCGCCGCGAGGGATCTCCTCGACAAGCGGAGTGCGTTCTACTCGGAGCGCCCTAAGGTGCCGTTTTACGATCTGTGATTCCACCTGCTCGTCATTGTATGGGCTACGCAACCTGACCCTTCTCTAAGCATGGAATGGGGTTGGTTCGTCCCGACGTCCCGATACGATGATGTCTGGCGTGCCGGTCGCAAGGTTCTCGATCGCGGGTTGCGGCCGAATGTCGCCGTTCAGTATCAGCCGATGCAGAAAGCGAAGGTACACAATCTTCTCAAGAATCTTGCCTCGCAACCGGAGAAATTCAAAGAGCACACCGAGCAGTGAGCGCCCAATGTCATTTCTGAAGCTCATCACAAGCCGAGTGTCGTATTAAGCTTTCAAGGTTCTATTATCATGGCGAGTGTATATGGATACGATGTACAGGAGCACGCCGATAGATATCTGGGTGTCGCATGTGAAATGAGCCTTCTGGGTTCGCGAACAGTGCTGCCCGGTGCCCTCCTCGTCAATGATCTTCCTTTCTGTGCGTCGCCTCCCGATGACGCTCCTATCAGGGGTTACTCATCCATCGCTTAAGTGAAGTACTTCCCGGAGTGGCTTCCCGGGATGGGGTTCAAGAGCCTGGCACGATACGGCCGGAGACTCGGGGAAGAAGTAGTCGATGCTCCCTTCCAGTTTGTCAAGAACGGCATGGTAGGCCCATCGTCCGCTCGAAACTGGACATGTGGGTTGACGCTACTGTAATCAGCGTGACGGCTCAGCGCGTCCGTCTATGACTCTCTTCAATCTTCAAGACCTCGATGATATCGATTCACCCGAGTCTCAGGAAACTCTCCGCTTGATTGCGGGAACATCAGGATCCCTTCACGCAGGTTGGTGAATATACACAACGCTTGAACTCTTCTCACAAATTATGGAAATGTGCAGCTGGCGCCGATACGGTGAGGGGCCCGTCGTTCGTCCGGAACCGAGTCCTATTTGTTCTGACTCCCCATCTCATCTTTCCGCAGACAGTTTCCGCTATGTTGTCTTTCCTCCTGATGCTGGTCCTATATCCGGAAGTACAGAGGAAAGCACAGGCGGAGCTCGATGCTGTCACGGGAGCAGCCCGGCTTCCCGATTTTTCTGATCGGCCTCGTCTGCCTTACATCGATGCGGTGTGCAAGGAGCTCCTCAGGTGGCGAGTGATCACGGCGCTTGGTCAGTGCGGCTTGTCAAGCTAACGGTCGATGTTCTAACTATGGGCAATAGGTGTTCCGCATGCTGCGTTGCAAGATGATGTTTACAAGGGTTACTTCATCCCGAAAGGTAAGTATTCTGTTTGACACAATGTCTCACCCTTTGACGATCGTCCGTTCCAGGTGCTCTTGTGATTGCGAATTCATGGCACGTTTTCCTTCATCCTTCGCCCTTGATATTTTCCCCTGACGAAGGAATGCAGGGCGATGCTACATGACCCAAATGTTTATCCCGACCCGGAGACTTTCCGGCCGGAGCGTTTCTTGACGGAGGATGGCCAGGTCAAGGATGACCCAACACTCTCCGCTGTGTTTGGATTCGGGAAGCGGTATGTTAAGCATAAACTCATGGGATAGAATGACGCTGAACGGCAGGTAGGATATGCCCTGGCCGGCACCTCGTGGACTCGACGCTGTTTATTTTCGTCACATCAGTCTTATCAGTATTCACGCTCGGGAAGGCGAAGGATGCCCAAGGACACGAGATCCCAGTCGATTCCGTCTCTACTGGCGCACTTGTCAGGTAACTCTGTTCCTGCAGGTGCAAGGACGTCGGCTCACTTGCATTGCCTTCAGTCACCCTGCTCCATTCAAATGCTCCATTACACTGAGGGATAAAAAGGCGGAGAAGCTGGTTTCTGGGCTGCAAGGAGAGTAAATATACTTTTTGAACTCTCATTTGTAATTCTATGCGCCTTGAAGTTAGAGCGGCCGTCGTCGTACACTGGCAACGGCATCATCGAGACCATAACCCTAATCTCAGTGTTTGCATCACGTGCCGTGGCCGCGGCACGACTCGCCTGGGCTCGCGTCTTGTCTTGTTCTTAGGCTGTCAGGTTGCGCAAGTTGTTCTTGCCTCTTGCCTTTTGACTTCATCTTCCGAAAACACACCTACTCTTGGACTCTTATTTTGGATATGGAGGCGCAACAAGCAACGAGCAAGCAACCTTACACCATTCTTCGTATCAAACGGAAACGCACTGAGGAACCCCTCGATGCCTTAGGCAAGGCTCCTTCCCTTCGCTGAACTACCTCACTAACCTCTCACAGTTATTGAATCAAGAGTGCGAAGGAAGAAATCTCGCGGAGGGCTAGACATCTTCCAGTTCGCCGAGACCGTGGGGCCGGAGGAGTTCCGTGACGAGCGTCGGACGCGCGACTTGCAGGTGCGGTGGCAGTTTGTGGCGGTCGCTGAACTCCGTGTTTATACCCCTTGTTGCATTCAGAAACGAATCTCTGCACTAGCTCGCGAACAGGCCATCAAGAACGATCGTCAGGCCGCGGCCGCCGCCTCACCAACGCCGTCGCAGCTGAAGACTGACGCTCCCCGGACGTACACCATTGTCCCACAGGATACACCGGAGCCTCAGCCGCGCATACCCCTTTCTCCGTACGTCTCACCGCATGCCACTCAGCCGAGGTTACTGAAGGTGCTACTCGTTACAGCCCAAAGGTGCTTTCGGCGAAGGACCTTGAACAGAAGCCCAAGACCGACTTCAAGCTGTATGATGCCGTGCTAGCGCCCTCTGCCGAGCCTGCCTCGCCCGTCGACCCAGAATTCGAAAAGTTTCTTCCCATGCTGCAGGACTATCTGAGACGCAAGCGACGCTCCACTTCTCGCACGCGAGACGATGCTGAACTGACCTTCGGCAGTCAATGAAGTCTCGTCCCCTGCCACTTCGGACGTATCGATGCAGACGTCTCCTTCTGGGCATCCAATCATCGCACCTGCTCCGCTCCCCCCGACTGAGGACCCGGACTACGTATGGGACGTGTTTTACCACCGCGCCGGTCTCTTGAATGAGTACGACGGCATTACTAATGTCGCGACGTTGTGAGTGCCGCACCTTCCTCTTGACACTGACACACTTCTGAGGCTGTCAGAACCGGTCTGCCGGCGTCATTCGCCGACCCTTACATGTCGGATTCCGAGTCGGAAGAGGAAGATGAGGCAGATGAGGACTCGAACGGTACGCCTGTTCTTCACTGGGCTACTACCGTTGCAATATGTTGAACATGCACAGCGGAGGAGTATTACAAGAACGATTATCCGGACGAGGAAAGTTCCGAGGGAGACTCGGACAGCAACGGTGCGTCGTGTCATCATTACGCAGAGGTCGGCTGACTATATGAGCTTCCAATCGTAGACATGTTCCACGAGGCCTCCGAGGACGGTGAAGAACATGATTGGCGGTGAGGTATTCACATCTAGTTCAGCTTGCCTTTCATATGAACGGTACTCCATATACCGCGCCCTTGTATATCCCTCGCATGTTGTATCCATAATGATATATGCTTTCAATACACGCTTTTCGCTGTCGTGCACCCAAAAATCTGTTCTCCCCTACGCTGATGGGCTGAGAAGACCACGTACATCTCCCCCAATGGCCAATTTCCTCGAATCACCTGTTCGAATACCCCTCAAAGTAGGACACGTCGTCTCGCCAGCATCTCTTCCACCGAAAAGACTTTCCTCTGCGACCCACAGGACCTGTCAACAATAGTACAACAGACATCGAGATTTCAGTACTTTACAGTCTACAATCACCGTGTATCGGTAGACGTGCTACAAAAAAGGTGCCCCAACCGAACTGCCCAGACAGAAATTTCTACATCGTAGCCAGATACAACAGACACCTCGAAATCGAAATATGAATGCTTGTACAGTAGACCTTGCCCGAGGCGGCGATACGATGATAACGATACAGATGCGTTCGACGCGGTCGATAGATGGAGTAGAACATGGTATGGGGGTGCCTAACGGTCCGAATGACAACGAGGTGGGTGTGCGACACGAAAATGGGTGGTATGAGGCAGGCGAATGCAGATGCTGGATGATTGGGTAGGGCAACATGGATGGAAGGGAGGGGCAGAGGGCGATCGCATGTATGTCAGACTTGAAGATGCAAAGATGCGAAGAAAGCTAGAGGCATGTAGATGGTCGAGGAGTAAATAAGTTAACGGATGTCCACGGGCGTAGTTGAGCGTTGAGTACACATACTGTATACTCAGCTTGTGATGGGTTGTTACACCTTCATCAATTACGGAAGAGCGACATCCTTTTGCTCGTCGCGGATCGGAGCTGGGGACGCCGGTTCGTCATTAGAGCGTCGCGGGAACCAGCCACCTTGCTCCCAGCTACATCCGACGCGGTATTCGTCACGTTGACGCTGTAGAGGGTCGGTAACACCGTGTAAAATCGCACCAAGCCGCTTGAAGTCGATGGGTTTGAGGATCCAGCCGTCCATGCCGATGTTCAAAAGCTCGTGGCGCTGTCTCTCCAGCAACGACGCAGACACGGCGAAGATTGGTATGCGGCCATTGAGCGTCTGGGAGACTCGGTCACGTTTCGGTAGAGAAGATGAAGCTTCCAGGTGGCGGATGCGCTCCGTTGCTTCGTAGCCGTTCAAGATCGGCATCCTGTAAATCAAATGAACGGTTGACGATACAGCAAACTATATGCAAACGCACTGGATGTCCATGAGAATACAGTCAAATGCCTGATCGGATATTATCTTATCCACACCCTCCTGCCCATTCGTTGTGTTGACCACGGTATGACCATCGAGTGATAGTCGCTTCGCGAGTATCGTGCGATTAATGGCATTGTCCTACGAACAACCCGATGTCAGTTGCGCATAGGTAGATTCTGGTATAGCACTGACCTCGACGATGAGAACCCTCAGCTTACCACGATTGACCACGTCTGCAGAGAACTTCATATTTCGAGGCACCTCTGTGACGCTTCTTTCCAGAGTCGGAGGGGAAATGCCAGCAGATGAGCGATGCACCCGCGAATCCATGTCAAATTCATCCATCTTCACCGGTCGTAAGGGTGCTGATGCACCTTGAACAGTGATTACACCAGGTGTTGACTTCGGAGATGACGACATATGATCGAGCGCAGGCCCTGGGGTGCCCAATGTGTTCGACAATGCGTCGACTAGGCTGTCAACCTCGCGACTGCTTCCAGACCCATAGCTGCTCGTTCGTGTCCTGATTGCTCTGTCACCGCTAGACGATGGTGAGGGGGAGAACAACGTCCGATCGTTCTCACTCCACAGAGCGAAAGGAATCAGGAACGAGAATCGGCTGCCTTGATCGACCTTCGAATCGACACGCAACTGACCGCCGAGTTGTTCAACGATGCGTGCTACAACAGCCAGACCGAGACCTGCCAAAACCTCTTCTAAGTCCAGCTCGGATACGAATAGAAGTCAGAAGCGCACCGACACCAGGCGTCGTGGCGGTTTTCGGCTGCGCCGATTCGACTTGTTCGAACTCGCGGAATATGCTCTCCAGCTTGCCAGCCGGGATTCCGCACCCCGTATCCCCGACAATGATCTCGACAGCGACTTGCTTCGGATTACGAAGACCCTGCGGCTCCTCGAAAGCACGACACGTAATAGTAACCGTTCCCTTCTGCGTATATTTCACTACCAGGCCATAAACACATGATTAAAAGCAGCGTAAACACGAAGCACTCACGAGCGTTCGCCGTCAGATTGGCCACTACTGTGCGAATCTTGTTTGGATCGCCGACAACCATCCTGGGACTGTTCGATAGATCGAGCCGGAACCCAAGGTCTCTTCTTATGGCCTCGTTCTTGTAGAGATTAGTGGCTTCCTCGATGACCAGGGGTAGATCGAATGGCTCGCTGAAAGAAGTCTCGTGTCCAGTCTCCAAACGCGTTAGGTCCTACTGACAAGTGAGTGTTGACACATGAAATAGAAATGTCAGACGCACCAGGAGATCATTGATCGTGAACAGAAGACTCTGAATGAAGCGATGAGAGGACGTAGACCACGGCGTACAGCATACGCACCTTCGAAGCAGCATGCGACTGGTTAAGATTCTCTCGTGTCTCGAGATCCAACGCACCATTTAGAGCAAGTTCGAGACAACTAAAACGATGCGTCAAGGTATGTGCTCTACAAATAGCATCACGCCTTACTTGATGATGTGGTTGAGAGGTGTCCGCACTGCGACAGAGAAAGCCGTCAGTACTTGCCTGTCGTCCACCTTCACCTTCAATACTGTACCTTCGTGCCCCGCATTCGACAGCAGGATATTCGTCAGCTTGGTGGTCTGCAGTGCTGATTCCTTCTGTCTCCAGACTTCGATAAACTAGAGCATCACGATCAGCCTCGTAGAGATATGTTGTGTGGAGACCACTCACTTTTCCGTAGACCAACGCTAGCACTCCTGCCGTCTCCAGATGTTCGTCCGTCCAAGCTCTGCACATGCCGGCAACAGTCTCGGACCAAACCTTAAACGATCTCCGGGGCTCCAACGTAGACTTCGAGCCATCGTCTGCTTCCTTATATGGCTTTCCAGCCCAGTGAACGCTTCGCGGTTGTCCCTTGCGCAGGAAGGCGATAAAGTCTTTGCCACCTGTGGAGAGAGGGACGTACAGCAACCCAGCGATAATTTCAAGACCTGTAGAAAGTTGAAGATCCGGAAAATCCTTCGTGACAGCTTGCGAGACCTGTATCATATTGAATTGCTTGAGGCGGAGGTATTCGGCCATGACCAAAACCTCTTGTCCATGTTGATTAGGACCGAGGATTTTCGCCCCCTCTCCGATAACGAGGACGCCGAAATCGGCATCGAATAAACCTAGCAGATCGTCCGCATTTGACACGATGTATCCAGTAGGGTGTTGGTCGGTTGTTATCGTGTTGAACTGCATAGGCGATTATGAGTGGACGATCGCAACAAGCAGGGCTCGCACCTACCAATTTGCGAGTATGCAACCGCTGAGCGTAACTCAGGCGCTCAATATTTCGCGATATGGAGTCGCTCAGTAACCGTAACATCTGTCGCACAGGGAATGACACCCGGATGCCACTTGACCCATATGAATGACAGGCAACCAGTCCCCAAAGCTGCCCAAACGCAATGATAGACTAGAAGGACAGTCAGAGGAATTTGGTGATGATGATATAGGCAGATGGCACGTACCACCGACATTGACGACCGAACGCCCATGTTGGCAAGATCTACGCTGATTGGTGAGAAGCTGGTCCCCTGTGATATGGAGACCGTGCACACATTTAAGATGGATAGGGCTCATCGCCCGTAGATAGCAGTGGGTCATATTCTAAGTCACAATCATTAGGCTAGTCAGCTGATATTGGATATGGAATACTAACAAGCGGAACCGCTAGGTCTTCCTGGCTTTTAACTACGAGACGAGCGGTGACTTGCTCGCGGTCATACAAAAGACGCATTTTGTCTGGTGAAGAGCGTACCATGAGTTTCAATCCACAGACGACAGATGCAACATGTACTCACTGATGGCGTATAATTGCCGTGCCTTCCGAAACACCACATGGTCAGAAACGCGATCGAAAGAGAACGACACATTAAAACCTACCTGAGCCGGTATATCCGAAGCGGGAAAATGTAATCCGTTGTACAAATCATGGGTCTGGCTCCAATCCACAAGTTCTGCGACTGTCTGCCCGTTCCAGCTCTCATCGAACTGGTAGACCAGCACCCGATGGAATTGTGTCAAATCTTTTAACACGCCGACAACCACCTTGAGGAACATTTCCAAATCCGCCGCTGCCGCTAGTTGTTCGTTGATCTGGGCCATTACCGCGAATACATCCATCATACCGACGCCCGATCCTTCGCCACGCCGACCACGCCGTCGCGACCGCCCCGAACCCGTGCCCGGTGTAGGCGACGCACCACTCATCTTCCGAATGCGTTCCAGAGCAGGGAGCGGCTTCGCATGGTTCGTGGTGCTTTCCAGTATTTCTTCTGCGCTCGGCATCCAGTCATCCGCGCCCTCGAGGCCTGCCAGAGTCGAGAGGGGTGTTTTGTTCGGCGATGGACTAATTGTGGAGGGCTGTGATCGTGATATTGACTGCAGAGTGGCATCGGAACCTTCAGGACTTGCGTCTGCGCCACCCGGAGTCAAGCCCTCGGGTGTCGATGGACTGATACCGCCCTCAGAGACAAGCGTGCCCGACGTGCCGGTACTACCGGTGCTCGTAGCATCGTTGCTCCCAGGTGAAGAAACTCCCGAGACCACGTGGGTATTGGGTAGAGATACTGAGGGATAGAGAGGATTGAATACGTCGCGTTCGAACTCAAACTCCAGGACGATAAGATCTTGCGCCGCGCGAGATGCCTGCGGTGCTTCAGCTTGCTTCGGCCGGTGTGCGGCGCACCAGCAGGACCAGAACCGCCTCCGATGTTGATCGAGCTCCATCTGGTCAGGCAGCGCACTCCCGGGCATGCCCCAGCCGTTCAGCATGAACACATGAGGGTTGTCGTCCTCGCTCGCAGCGTTCTGGTCGGGATCCGTGAGATATTGTATATTGTCCCAAAGTACGTCGACCTGCGAGTCCGGCAGCACGTCCGTGAAGCACGATAGCGAAAACAAGTACCGCGGACTGAGGCCAAGTAACTCGGTGGAGTTTTCGGATACCTGCCGCACCACGAGCCTGTCGTTCTCGACGTCCTCGTGTACTGCGATAAGCACGCCAAACCCTTGCACCGCGCCGGGCGATCGAATTGGCTGCAGTCGTTGGTGTCAGATGAAATTTACGGTTGACACAGCCTGAGCTTACCTCGTCTTCGCATCGCAGTAGCTTCCCCTCACGCCCGACCATCACATGGTGCCCATCACTGTCTTCTTTGTGTTCGAAGCGGAATGTGACGAACGGCTCCTCGCTGGCGGGGTAACCGCTCGCGCTCGAGCCACCCGACTGCATAGACGGTCCAGTAGATGGATTGTGACTGGATCCGCCTGAGGAGACACCACCAGACGAGACGCCAACTGAGCCTCGAGAAGAATTTTGGCCTGAAGCGCCAACCGATCCTCTCTGGCTTTGGCTGCCCACGCTTGTGCTCGGAGAACGGGAGGAATTGAGAGGCGGCAGGAGCACGATCCCGGTGTCGGTGAGGTCGACAGCGGGCGGGTGCTGGTGCTGCGAGTACAACTCGCCGGTCGGAAACCCTGCGAACGCGTCGGATGCTGCATGAGAAAAGCTTTGAGGGTGGCGCGGGTCGAAGTCGGATGTCGACTCGCTGATCTGCTGCTCCTTGTCGATGAGGTCTTGCGAGATATAAATGGGAGCGGTGTGGTTCGGTCGCGGGCTGGCGATCTTCATATCTGGGGCGCTCGTGAAGCGGCCATTCACGATGGCGAGGTCTTCCGCCGGAAAGTGGCGGAAGTTGGGCGACTGCACTCGTCCTGACTTTGGCTTGGACCTGGTGGTGTTTCTCCTCCGTTTTCTAGTCCCATCCTCTGCGCGTTGAAGCGATCCATCGGAACTGCGTGATCGCTGGGACACTGGACGTGCGGATGGCCTGTAAAATTCGAGAGATCGCCGTCGTAGGTCGCGTTCGCTAGACGCAGCGGGCTGAATGTCGCCGCTCAGGAGGGAGCGAACGGGATAGATAAATGAAGAAGACGGCTTGATTTCGTCGCCGCTCATGACAAAGGGTGTGGCGTCGTCGTCGTCGTAGTAGTCGTCGTAGTCGTCGTCGTTGTCGTCGTTGTCGTCGTCGTTGTCGTCGTCGTCGACGGCCGACGCGAATGAGGAAAGAGGGAAGAGTCGTGGAGTCGCGTTTTGGGGTCAACAGTAATTACCGAATCCGGAGGAATGACGTCACGTCGCGATCGTGAGTTGTTATTACATAATTAACTAATTGACTCTGCTAAGTACTTAGTTGACCAGCCCTTTCATCAAAATTTCCGACTTCCTATCTCTCGTTTCGATGCAGCATTTGAATGGCTCGAATTGACTTATTGAAGGAGGGTCGGACATGTGAGTTCCTACTCACAAGTAAACGGTAGAGTCATTTACCTGACAAGTGCACTCGTAGAGGCAACATTGACTGGGATCTCGTTCCCTTGCGTGTCCTTCGCTTTCCCGACCGTGAAGACCGATAAGGCTGAAGTAACAAAAATGAAGATGGTGGAGTCCACGAGGTACCGGCCAGGACATATTCTACCGTCCATTCAGCTTGAATATTACAGGTAAATTTGTCCACGGCATACCGTTTGCCGAAGCCGAACACAGCGGAGAGAGCCGGGTCGTCCTTGACCTGGCCATCCTCCGTCAAGAAGCGCTCGGGTCGAAAGACCTCTGGATCAGGATATACATCAGGATCGTGTAGCATTGCCCTGTAACTCAGCATCATGGGCAGATTTTAGCTGCATATAACACAGCAAACGCACCATGTGTTTGGGACCACAAGAGCACCTAGATCAGACGAGTGTGAGAGGGTGAGAGGGTGAGGTGTCGCATTAAAAAAGGATGAAGCACCCTTCGGTAAGAAGTAACCGTTGTAACCATCGCCCTGTGACGTAGCATGCGGTTCACCTGTCTCCGTTCGTTGGGATTTCTCTAT
>MU277265.1:42663-80992 GCA_022160305.1 Artomyces pyxidatus | reverse complement strand
TTATATTGACCTACCTGCGTGAAGGGATCCTAATGCACCTGCGATCAAGCGGACGGTTTGCCTAGACTCGGTGGAGTCAATATCTTCGAGATCTTGAAGATTGAAGAGTGCCATAGACGGACACGCCGTACCGTCACGCTGGGGACGTCGAAGAGTCAGCTCGCACTCTTCGTAATTCAATCACGACTGTAACCGAACGCCTACCATTCTGTTTCTGATGAACTGGAAAGGGACATCGACCACTTCTTCCCCGAGTCTGCGACCGTGTCGGGCCATCCTCTTGAAACCCATCCCGCGTAGCCACTCCGGGAGGTGTTTTACTACGGTGTGGGGTAGGATGCGCGCGAGCCGACGTGCATGATCGGCGACGTACATGTTGGAAGGTCATTGACAAGGAGGGCGCCAGGTAATATCGTTCGCGCAGCTAGATGGTTAAATTCGCAGGCGATGCTCAAATATCTATCACCGTCCTCCTGCACCTCGTATCAGTACACGCTCTCCAAGATGATGGCGGCTTGGAAGCTCAATACAAACGCCACTCGGTCACAGTCCTCGTCGTGATATGGAACCGACCACTCACTTTTCGATATGCTCCCTGAAATTTTCCGGTGATGAAGCAAGATTACTGAGGAAACGGTGGACCTTCTCCCTCTGCATTGGGCTGATATTGAACGGCGACGTTCGGTCGCAGCCCACGATCAACAACTTTGCGACTGGCACGCCACAAGTCGTTATATGGAGCAGTTGGGAAGAACCACCCCCAACCCATGCTGAAAGAGATGAGCTTTCTTAGTATACCCGATTCGAGGAGGTAACTTAGACAAACAGATCATAGAATGGTAACGGAGGACGCTCCGAATAAATGGCACTGCGTTTGTCGAGTAGATCTCTCGCAGATTTGTAAGAGTTCAAGACGATGATGACTTTGCCAAAGACTGTGAGGGAGATAACATCTCCTACACCCACGCTGAGAACGAGCCCTGATACCGAAAGAACACACGCACCGTATGTCTTTCCCCATTTGGCGTAACTCAACCAGGAGTACTCCGATGGGATATCGAACAAGTCTCCGACGACGGGCAGTGGTGTTGGACCCGGAGGACAGACCAGACCCTTGCGTTTGCGCCGCCGCTCAAACGCTCTGGCTAAGAGGAGAGTTGCCGCGAGTGCTACCAGCTCTAGCGCTATGAAGGGATAGGACGCCATGGTGGTAGAGTGACAACCGCCGCTCGATATCTGGTGACACAAGAGGTTCTCAGGGCGTTCCGTCGGATCCCTGAGACCCGAATACGGCGATCTTCTTTGGCCAAGCTCTAGCCGTGCAGGCATTGCGTGGCTGCGTCAATGCTGGTCAGATGTCATGACCCCACGACACGTTGTAACCCGGCCCACGGTTCGCGCGGGTTCTCGGCGACTACGCTATCGCGTTCATCTTCAGGGATGTCGCCTCTGCAGACTATAAAAAGCCTCAAAGCTTCGACGTTTCGATGGAGGAGGGTCCGAGACTCACCCTCGCGGGCAGCTTGCCGACTCACGCCGACGTAGGGAGTCTTTGAACTCTCATCATAGATGGATGAGTGAAAATACCATCCAAGTTGGCTGAGAGTGAGCAGTGTCGGAGATATTCGCAAAAGGCTGTGAGCCTCGTCACGCTCAGGGTAGACATGTGCAGGCAGGGCGCTGTTGCAGGGCGGCTCGTGGGAAGACAATGCGGATAGCCCTCGAAGTATATCGGGCTAAGTTCTGTAATTTGAGGTCAGAGAACATGGCAAGTTGCATGGGAACGAAATAAAGGGCATAGTTCTTCGTCTGGGAGATTGGCCTTTCATTACCGATCAAGGCGATACAGCTCGTGCTCCAGAAATGACATTCGGTCGCCCTAAATTGCAACAATCAATTTCTCCGCCTTCCCGTCTCTCGGTGTGATAGAGCATTGGAATGGCTTGGGGCGACTGAAGGAAGGTTGACGGGATGAGCCGTTGGACAGTGAGTACTAGATGAACAGAACCTGGCTTACCTAACAAGGGCGCCAGTAGATGCAGCACTGACTGGAATGTCGTTCCCTTGTGCGTCTTTCGCGTGGCCGACCGTGAAGACAGACAAGACTGAGGCAACAAAAATGAAGAGGTTTGAGTCCACAAGATGTCGGCCAGGGCAGATCCTGTTCGGCAGTCAGCGCTATCTTATCACAAGTGTAGTTTCGAGACACACCTCTTCCCGAAACCGAACAAGGCAGATAGCGCAGGGTCGTCCTTGCACTGGCCATCCTCCGTCAGAAACCGCTCCGGCTGGAAGGTCTCTGGATCAGGATAGATGTTCGGATCGTGAAGCATTGCCCTGGTGTCCTGCGTTAGAGGTAGGCATGAATTGAGAACAGTGAGAGGAACCAACCATGAGTTTGCAAGCACAAGAGTACCTAGAACAGACAATCGTCAGAGGGTGACTCATCGCTTCGAGATCTATACGGACCCTTGGGGATGAAGTAGCCGTTGTAGACATCGTCTTGCAACGTAGCATGCGGAAAACCTGTCACTTTTTATCAGGACATCTGATACTACCCCCGTGTCAAAAAGTCCCGACCAACTGGCGTGACGATTCGCCACCTGAGGAGCTCTTTGCATATAGCATCAATGTAGGGCAAGCGGGGACGATCAGAGTAGTTCGGGAGTCGTGCAGCCCCCGTGACTGCGTCGAGTTCGGCTTGCGCTTTCTTCTGGATCTCCGGATACAGGACAAGCATCAAGAGGAAAGACAGCATGGAGGAAGCCGTCTACAGACAAAGGGTCGGCCTATTGGAATCCACTCGAGTGGGGGACGGAATACTCACAGTATCAGTGCCGGATGTGGTCGACGCGACTCGTGAATGGCGTCAAGGATATACAACAACGGACTTACCCGCGTGAAGAGACCCTGATGTCCTCGCAATCAAGCGGAGAGTTTGCTCAGACTCCGGGGAGTCAATATCGTCGAGGTCTTGAAGATTGAAGAGCGTCATGGATGGAAGCGCCGTGCCGTTACACTGAAGACGCGATAACGTCAGCACGCTCTCACCATGTATTTTACCAACCGAGAAGCTTACCATCCCGTTCTTGATGAACTGGAAAGGAGCGTCCACCACTTCTTCCCCCAGTTTGCGACCATGTCGTGCCAGGCTCTTGAACCCCATGCCAGGCAGCCACTCTGGAAAGTGTTTCACTGAGATGGAAGATGAGATGCCCTCGACATGAGTACTCTACGACTAGTGGGAGGTGACGCACATATAGGAAGGTCGTTGACAAGGAGGGCACCGGGCAGGACCGTTCGCGAACCGAGATGGCTCATCTCCGTTGCGACACTCAGATATCTATCATTGTGGTCCTGCGCGTCGTATCCATATACACTCGCCATGATAGTAGCACCTTGGAAACTGATCACGATCCTATATGCGATTATGACCTTTGTAAATATAGGATTGGGCACTCACTGCTCGATATGTTCCTTGAATTTCTCCGGCTCCGAAACAAGATGTTTGAGCAGATCGTGCACCTTCGTTGTCTGCATTGGCTGATACTGGATAGCGACGTTCGGCCGCAGCCCGCGATCAAGAATCTTGCGACCGGCACGCCACGAATCATCAAATCGAGCAGTTGGGACAAACCAACCCCACTCCATGCTGATAAGTATGATAGATATGTAATTGATGGAACATGCGATTCAGGACTTGAGACTCACAGATCGTAAAATGGAATCTCGGGGCGTTCAGAGTACATCGCGGTACGCTTTTCAAGTAGATCTTTCGCAGACTGGGGAGAATTCAGGACCACGATTACTTTGCCGAGGACGGTGAGCGAGATGACATCTCCTGCGTAGCATTTTTGAGTATAATAACCTCTCTAGATGGGGGAGATCGCGCACCATATATCTTCGCCCACTCAGCGTAAGTCAACCACGAGTACTCGGAGGGAATATCGAACAGGTTCCCTATAACGGGTAGCGGTCTTGGCCCGGGTGGGTATGGTAGACCCTTGCGCCTACGCCGGCTTCCAAATGCCCTGAATGTGATGAAGACTGCGGCGAGCACAACTGTGTCGAGGGCAATGAAGGAGTAGGACGCCATCGCCGTCTCAGAGTGTCGATCATCGTTTGGATGGCCTTATGTACACGCCGACAGCCCCATTTGGCGTTCATCCTTCCTTGCTGTCTAAACGTCACGTTGATAACTATCGCGTCAACATGATGCGTGTCGATGAACGGGGCCGAACGCCTGGCGAAACTGGTCGTAACCACCAAGGAGATTTGGGATGGGAAGCCGGGTCCGTCCTTGACGATTGAGTCTGCCGGCGTTCGACGTTCAAGTCGCGACTTCGATTTGGATCCTAGCGGCGCGGTTGAGAAAGACAAATTTGCCAAATTGGCAAAGGACGTCCTGTAATATATCCATTACAGCCCTTATGATATACCGGAGTCCTGGCTGGTACGGGATATCCTGCGAGAGGCATGCTTGAAGTCGACATGCACGATGCCCCTGCACGCGTAAATCATTCAGGCAGTGCCGCTGTGGTGCAAATGTGGGGGCGAAAATTCGAAGTTAATCACATTGAGACTCACTGTAAGGACAGTGTGTGTTACCGTCAATCTCAATCAAGACTGCGTCGAGATAGAACGTCTTCGAGCGTACAAATAAGTTCCGTCGTTCGAGGACCCTCGGTGTTAGTGTCAGCATGAAAGGCGTCACGGTCAAAGTCATGTCCGAATCTAAGCGGCTTACTAGTAGTAAGCGCGCGCCCAACAGCGGCGTCGCGGTCTGGCCGCTTGCCAGCTCTTTTCCCTCCACTCGCACACGATCCATCATGTCTCTAGGATTCTTGGCCAAAGCCCGACGATTCTTCATCGCATTCGGTGGTCTATACGTGCTCCTTATAATCCTTCTGACAATTCCTTCAATTCAACGGCAGTGAGTCTCCTATGCAATTTCTGCGTCTGGCCCATGGGCGCATCCTGACGCGTCGCACAGCCTAGTCTTTTGCCATAGTTTGAGGTTTCCGCTTTTCGCTCAGTATGATGTTCCGGAGAAGTACACTCTCGCGCGTGAGTGACCTTTGGCGTCCTCCGGAGGAAAATCCTGACCCATGACCATCTGTCTCTTAGCGTTCAAAACCTTAGACGTTCGCATACCCACCCCCGATAACGAAACCCTCGGTGCATGGTTCACCGTTTCAGACCGCTTCTACACCGCACAAGCGATTCATTCCCCGCTGACGGACGCCGACATTCACGCCGCCCTGCTCGCCCACCCGACCATCCTCTTTTTCCACGGGAACGCCGGCACACGCGCGTTGAGCGCGCGTGTCGCGCACTACAAGGACTTCGCCGCGCGGCTCCACTCCAACGTGCTGGCGATCGACTACCGTGGCTTCGGAGACTCCACGGGCGTGCCCAGCGAAGAGGGGCTAGAGATTGACGCGCGGGCTGCGTGGGACTGGCTGATTGCGCGCGGGGCCGTGCAGAGCGACGTGCTCGTCGTCGGGAACAGCCTTGGCACGGCCGTATCCGTGAATTTGGTCAGTGGCCTCGAGAAGGACGGGCTGCAGCCACGGGGCGTGGTGCTGCTTGCGCCGTTCAGCACGGTCAGCACCCTGATGGATACATACTACATCCTGGGACTCATCCCGCTGTTGGCACCGCTGCGAACGATCCCTTTTGCTGCCGGTGAGCTTCCTTGATATCTCTCATGGGGTTCCTAACTAATGATACCGCGGCCACAGAGTACCTCAAGCGCTTCTTGCTGCACCGCTTTGACTCGTTGTCGAAAGTCACGGTGAGCATCTGCAAACTCTACCCGGGCTTCTCCCGCGTCTCGATCCACCGCCACATATCCATTTATCTAGAGACGAAGCTGATACTTCTTCGTAGGCATTCAAGACGCCCCTTTTGATCGTGCACGCCGAAGACGACTGGGACATACCCTTCGCCCACTCTGAGACTATCTTCGATGCCTTCTTAGAGCCTTACCTCCCCGCCATGCCTACGCTGTCGGTCGGGAAGGAGATCCCATCTCCGGAGCTACTCCAAGAGATGTCGGTTGTGAGCAAGCAACGCGACGAGCACCGCAGCCAGCTCGTGGAAGTGACCGAGCTCGAGAGGCTGGGAAGGCAACAAGTATTTACACCCAGCGTTACCGGTGGCAAGGTAGTGTTCCTGAAGACGGCATGGGGTGCACATGACCGGATAGGGCTCGTCCAGGGGGTCCAGGATCTTATAGCGAATTTGTACGACTTACACTAGATTTACCGTCGAGCGTTTATTATAGGGTTTGGATGACGCCGATGTGCTGGAAGCCGTTGCGTTCTCAGTTCGAGCGACGCGTCACAAGCCGTCTTTCTCGTTAGTCCAATAGGCACTGACGGCGCACGTTTTTCGATCCTCTGATCGTCTCGGAGACAATTCTGCGCGTGACGCTGACCATAGCTCACGGGGTTCGTTGCATTTGGATACTTACTGACGGTATGATTCATCAGCCATGTCTCGACTTCCCATATCAATTCGTAGCCGCGGATCGTGAGTGCGTGAAGTCCTGCGAAGCCCTTGCTCAAAGTTCCGCGATATTATGATAATACCTCCGAGTACGCATTCGTCTGGCCCAGCCATAAAGCACTCATAACACGTCAGCGACTGGGAGACTGATTGGCAAGCAGTGCAAATGGCGTACAGGAAGGCCACCGCAACATTTCGCAACCTTGTACACGAAAGCAGATCACACGTGTAGTCCAAGGAAGCTGTGGTATTGCTCGCCTATAGGCTCGACCTAATTGCATGATTCACCAAGGCAGACGTCGTCTACGGTGCGCGGAAGATAGCGCCCAGGGTGCGGGTGGGAATCGTTTTGTAGACCGATAACAGGCGAATTCGAGTCGTACATCTGGTCGTGGACTGGTGGTGACCGTCAAGATGGCGACTACGACGGGGCGCGAGCGACCGTGACCGTGAACCGTTGCGTAGGGTTATTGCATCATGATATAGCTGACTGAATTCACCTTTACCAAGACCCGAAGGCTTCTTGTTCCTGCAAAATTAGTACCACCCGCAGTCAACCAAATGCCTCGGGATCGTGATGTCTGCGACTGATTCGTTTGATGAGGCACAATCCGCGTGGACTCTCTTCCGCACTCAGCGCACCTGCAAGGCCGACGGATGGGTCATACAGCACTGTAGTAAGCCTGCCATGGAGTAATACGCATCTCGCACGGAACAGTGAATCGGGGTGCCAGATGATGCTGAGATGATGGTCAAAGAGATGGACTGTCCCAGTAGGTGAGCATCAGAATCATCATCTGCTGGGAAGTGTCAATCAGCATAGTAATGTAGGAAATACCTCAGAAAATAATGGGGTAACATGGGCCAAGGCGATGAAACCGTCATCCTCGCGCACGTCCACAGGCCCGGGGACAATTTGCAACAATATCCGGCTGTGTGAATGTGAGCCGCGTCGTCGATCGGCTGTGAACATGTCAAGAGTATTGCAAGCAAGGTAATTGTACCAGTACACTCTGTGCACTCGTCGTGCGCACAACAAAGTACAAACGAAGTCAAAACGAAGTTGTCAGAAACAAAGCACTCACCGTGCCGGCAACTTGCTCGCCGCTGGCATTTCAGTGCCGAAATGCCGGCGATGCCGAGCCTTGGCATCCCTCAGTTCCGCCAATTCCGAACCACGCGTAGTATCTCCTTGCAACACACCACGACAGCGTTACAATTATCTAGCACCTGCTCATCCCGAACTCGTCGTTTTGTTATCGAAATCGCTTTTTAGGATGTATGTCACTCAAAACCGTAACCCAAACAGCAGCTCATGAGCCTCCATTCGAACGCACGATAAGTAGTCAAAGGATAATACTCCAAATGTAGACTGCCACTGGCTGCTGAAGAGAAGTCTCGGTTGTCTACGTAAGGTTGTCTAGTGCCTGCGCTAGCCGATTGCTTCTAGTCTATCGGGAGGCGAGACCCGGACAAAATTCTGAAGCCAATTATCGTTCCTAGTCACGGAACCGTGCCCCTTGAGTACGTGTATCTCAAGGTGCAGACAATGTATCAAGTGGCCCTCCCCTATATGATGGCTTCACGTCAAAGCAATGTTCGAGGTACGTGAACCTAACATCGAAAAAACGTGTGCCCTTATCGTTTTGACTGTTTCTAGGTGGGCAAACTCACTATCATGTCACTGAGTCTGTCCAGGTCTGTCCCACCTATCTTACCATCTCCATTTGAAGCACCGCCCTTCTCATGGGCGTTTCCATCGCACGCGAGCGAAGAACATTTGCCTATTCTTTAGTATCGCACGTTATCAAGCAGCTCTGACACGATCCAAGACGCAGCCGCACTACTATGGAGATCATCACTGATTATGCGCATTGTGCTCCAGCGGAACGCGCAAGAATGAATAAAAGGCCGATTGCTCATGTCTCAGTCCGCTCAGACTCACAGTTCTTCCACCCTTTTCCTTACTGCTGTTCAATATGGCAGTATACGCGCATGCTTCTGACGTGTCGACAAATTCCACCTGGTTTGCGCTGTCTGCGACAGCCGCGCTGTTGATCGCTTTCTTATATGCTCTCGACAAGCGTAATCGACGCCGCTACCCGCCAGGTACACCGTTTTGTGTTTGGTTTCTAGGTGCAACTTTCTCACCGTGTTGTCCACAGGTCCCGCCGGCATACCCTTCATAGGCAATGTACTCGATCTACCCAAGCGGAATATCGCCAAATCATATGCGCAATGGTCGCAGCGATATGGTGCGCACACTGTCATGGTATGTGAGCTACTGCAAACGCTAAAGTGGGCTTCGCAGGCCCCGTCATCTACATGCGCATCTTCGGCCGACAGTTCGTCATTTTGAACTCGCACGAAGCAGTCAACGCACTCTTCGAGAAGCGCGCGAGCAAGTACTGCCATCGGCCGCGATTGGTGAGCTCTCATGAGCGTGATCCATGAATTGCCTTGACGTCGCGTAGGTGATGGCGAATGAGATCGTTGGACGGAAGACGATGCTATTCACGAACTACGGGCCTCTTTACAAGCAATATCGCAGGCTGCTCGGCACCTTCACCCCCGCTCGTCAGGCTTCGAAATACTGGCAGCTCCAAGAAGTGGAAGCGTTCAAATTTGTCGTGCAACTCGCCACGTCCCCCGACGACTTCATGGAACATGCAAGGCTGTGAGTAGACTACTCGCACGTCACTCCGTCGCCACTAACATATCTTCCAGGGCCGCTACTTCAGCCATCCTTAGGCTCCTGTATGGCATCGAAGTCAACGGGAAGGACGACACATTCGTGAAGCTCGCCGAGGACCACTCGCTGATCACCGCCGAGGCGTCCGCGCCCGGACGCTGGCTCGTTGACTCATTCCCAATTTGTACGTGGAGCTCCCTCTCATACGCTATCCAGTCTCCATAACGAATCTGATCTGCGCTCGTCAAGTGCGATACGTGCCCGCGTGGTTCCCGGGTGCGCACTTCCAAAGATGGGCGCTGGACGCACGTCGGCGGATCGAGGCCTTCACTATGCAACCGTACACCAAGATCAAAGCGGCGCTGGTGAGTGCTCCTAGCTGGGCGAAGGCTTCAGTGGCTCAATTGTTGCGTAGGTCGAGGGCACTGCAGTCCCAAGCTGGACGTCAGAGCACCTGTTCACCTCTACAGGCGAGCCGATTCCTGTACAAGAGGAAGAAACCCTCCGACTTATGGCCTCTAGTCTGTATTCTGGTTCGTTGTCTCAGCTCTTCTTCCCTCGCTGTAATCCTATTGACCTGACTCCAATGCAGGCGGCTCCGACACGGTGCGGTGATTTGCAGACGACATGCATAGTGCTGACTGACGTCAATCGCAGAGCGTATCGGCGATGACTGCGTTCTTCCTCATGATGGTGCGGTACCCGGAGGTCCAGGAAAAGGCGCACCGCGAGATCGACGCGCTCGGGCGCGGCGTGCCTCGGGTACAGGATCGCGCGTCCCTCCCTTACATCGACTGTATCGTGAAAGAGGTCCTGCGCATTAATCCTGTGGTGCCTATGGCCCCACATAGTTCGGCGGAGGATGACGAGTACCAGGGCTGGACGATCCCGAAGGGCGCGTGGGTGATGGCGAACGTCTGGTGAGTACGCGTGTTAACGCTCGGGGATGGAGAGTTTACAAGACTTCTATGATGCAGGGCTTTAATGCACGATAGTGCAGTATACCCGGAGCCTGACCGGTTCTCTCCGGAGCGGCATGAAGGCCCAAATCCTCAACCCGACCCTTTAGAAATGTGTTTCGGCTTCGGCAGGCGGTGAGCTTCGTATCTCTGTTATCTAGATCATAGTATTTACTGCGATCCTAGAGCATGCCCTGGGCTGAACTTCGGCCTCGCATCTTTGTTTATCAATATAACGTCTGTTCTGTTCGCGTTCAAGATCACGCGGGCAAAGGATGATGACGGAGTGGACATCGTGCCGCCTATGGAGTTCACAGATGGGCATGTTTCGTGCGTATTTTCTTCTTGAACCTTGACGGCTTTCGGCGATGTGTTGAATTTGTCTGTCTAGGCATCCTGTTCCATTCAGGTGCCGGATCGAGGTGCGAGACGAGGAGAGAATTGCGCTGATGAGGCAGGCGGCCTCCTCGGCATAAAGCGCCGACGAGCAGCGCATGTCGATACTTACAAACATCAATTCTTAGGGGATGCTGGTCCGTTCCCCGTCTATCACAGTCTTAGAGGGTCATAATGCCAATTGCAATACGATACATATAACGTAGCTTCGTGCTCGGCATCTTACATTGCACCAGTAGCGCCGAGCGAAGAAGATCCATCGTCCACGGTCCTGAGCGAGTCAGTCATTCGATGTCATCCAGCTTGCATCAAGACCAGCAGCATGAAGATCTCTGCGGATTAGTAGTGGCGTTGATTCTTGCCTTGAACGTTTGAACCATTAAGATTGCACAAGCGGAAGCGGGTTCTGACCGTGGGTAAATTCTTCGGGTTATGCCGACGTTTGTTGGAAGTCAGAAGTGTGGAACGTGCTCCTCCAAGTACTTGCCGCCACGACAAACTCCGTCGCCTTTCACATCGTTGTACGTGCTCAGAATACTAGCATTGGCTCTCAAATCTCTCGGAATGGCAAGGAAGCCCGCGATCTTTGGCTTGGGCGACGCGTTCCCGACGCGTCTCATCTGCCATTGTTGACCCTTACCCCGAAATGTCTCCAAGATTCAACACTTCGCATCGATCCTTCCTTTAGCGCAATCATGTATGTTGACTCGCACCTGCTTCTAGTTGCTAACTCCAGCGCACTCCATCGATTCATCTGTCCACTCCTCGGAGTTCAGCTCCTTCCGTCCGTCCGAATGAGTGTGCCGCATCTAATTTACGTGTCCACTCGATCTTAGCGGATCATATTTCCGGCTTCATGCTTCATCTCGACCTCGAGACTTCGGCCGGTCAACGGCTTGCTATCTCTTCCTGTTGGCACTATTTTGGTTGACTTTATGTCCACGCAGAGGGACCCGAGACTGGGGTTAAGGTTTACCGCCTTAGTCAACCGGGGTGGAAGTGGGTTCCGATTCTCAAACTTCACCACCGGCCCATCATCTTCATGTGCGAGAGACAGAGCTTGTCTTGTGGTGCCACTTCTTCGCACTTTCACCCTCCACTTTTTCCTTGGTGAAAGCCGTCTTTCTCGACGGGAAACACGAGATGTCGGGGGATGAGACTGCACATACTTCATTAGATCTTCCTCCCAAAGCCGGTGCGACATCCGACGGGGAGAAGGACCTAGGTTTGCTTAGAGGCGATATCGACACTATTGAACATGGAAGACCCATAGATTTCGGATTTTTGCCCATCCCAAGACGGTTGCAATACGATCCCGAACACCCGGCGCATTTTGGGCTAGTGCTCAACGTGGTTTTCGGATTAGCGAGTACATTCAGTGCGTTGCCCTCTGCTACCCCGTAGGGTCGCTATTCTCAAAGATTTTTCTCAGTCGTTGCTAATTTGTACTACTGCCAACCACTCCTTAGTGAGTCGTTCTTATTAGGGTCGTGTGATGGCCCTAATTTGGTGGCGTCATGCAGTCCAGTTTTCCAAGTCGTTTGGCGTCTCTTATGACGAAATATCAAGGTTTGCGCTAGTCAAATCTCGCAGTCCGATTTGTTCTGATCTTGATACTAGGATTCCCACCCTCGTCCAAGCAGGGTACGCGGTTGTCTCCATCCTGAACAATTTGTTCATGACTGACGCTCAAGGTTCACAGCTATGGGACCGGCCTGCTCCTCATCACGCCTCTCGGCGACCTCGTCCGTCGCCGACCGCTCCTACTTCTCGTCACATTCACCAGCGCAAGCCTATCAATCTGCCTCGCGGTGACACGTTCCCTCGCCGTATTTGAGGCTTTCTCCTTCCTCGTCGGCGTCTCCTCGGTCGCCCCTCAGATTCTCATCCCTCTTGCCGCAGATCTCGCGCCGCCATCTCGCCGCGCCTCTGCTATATCGATTGTCCTTTCGGGGTTGCTCTTCGGTGTTCTCATCGCACGGGTCGTGGCCGGCGTGATCGCACAGTTCACCAGCTGGCGAGTGGTCTATTACATGGCCATCGGCGTACAGTACAGCGTGCTCCTAGCACTTTGGGCGACGCTACCAGACTATCCTGCCAAAAACAAGGACCTGACGTACTGGCGCATACTTTGGACCATGGGGAAGCTCGCGGTGACCGAGCCGAAACTCATCCAGGCGTGCTTGATTACGACTACCTCGAGCGCGTGCTTCACCACGTTCTGGGTCACCCTGACATTTCTTCTCGGCGGCCAATACCATTATTCGACGTGAGCTCATTATGACACATATTTGTACATTAATTAAAAATAATCCAGGCTGGTCATTGGTCTTTTTGGTCTTATCGGCATGGTAGGCGTGATGATGGCTCCGCTCGTTGGGCGGTTCGTGGATCAGCTGGTGCCGTGGCATGCTACGCTGCTGGCGACATGTGGACTCCTTCTCATACAGGCGGTCTACACCGGTGCAGCCGGGGTTAGCATCGGCGCCGTTGTAGTCACAACGATCGGACTTGATATCGGGAGACAGCTGCAACAAGTCTCACTCACTACCTCCGTTTACAGGTGACCATAGCCCCTTGTTCGCCCATAGCGCGTGCTGACTGGTTTTCGTAGCATTTCCCAAGCCGCTCGAGCGCGTCTGAATGCCGTGCTCATCCTCTTTGTAAGTCACGATGTTAAGCGCGCCTTGAGGCTTGTGACATTAATTTCGCGGGAGCAGATCTTTATCGGTCAGGTAATGGGTACTGCAGTCGGCACGAAATTGTTCGTTCAACACGGCTGGCGCGCCTCGGCAATTCTCATGTTGAGCTGGACCGTGTGGCAGTTGTTTGTCCTCTTGCTACGCGGACCTCATTGCGAGCGTTATACATGGTTCGGATATCAGGGCGGATTAGAATGGAGGAAGCGCGCTCTCACGGAAAGCGAGGCTGAGAAGGCCGGCTCTGAAGGGGTGAAGGACGCGCTAGAAGGCGGAGCCGATGTCGGAAACGACCCCTCCACCACTGCACGAGCAGCACACGGGCCTCCACTCACGCCGGATGTCAGGGGAACAGACGATGCGGACAAAGAGAAGCAGGGGCGTTTTACGAGAAAGGTGTGATATTCCAAGGGCGTAGGACGTACAACGAATGGCGACTAGTAGATTGCGTATGGCGAGCAGCAGACTGACCGTCCTTTATGCCATCAATCGCCTTCCTCTTTGCTCTCCTAGGATACGTTACTATTGTCTGGTGCGACCAGCACGTGTATTCCTCCACAGGGGGACTTGCGGCGAGAAAGTTGATATTACCGCGTGCTGGAAACGCGCATCCCTGATTGTGGCGATGATCTCCATCAGCCGTGATAGTGGAGTCCTATCGGAAGGCTGCACCCACTTTCGTTGACGGACAGCGCCCCGCGTAGACTTGTCGTGAAGAGAGAATGAGCGCCATTAAACGCAAATCACACTCGGAAGGCCTTCCGCAGCGTCAACTACGAGGGTTCTTCGCGCCTGCCTGGTCATGTACCGCATTGGCAAGTCTAGAAGACGCGATCACGGACAGAAGTCTTTACGGCTTCGCGGTGATGAAGTTGAAGCAATGACAGGAGGCAACGCTCACCAGTCGAATGGCTCCATGGGTCGTCGCCCATCTGCTGACAGGCCGAGGGAGGCACACGCAGTCCGCTAATGGTGAATGAGCAACTTAACGGGCAGGTCACCGCCGATGGAACGTCACCGTCCCAGAAAGGAAAGTCAGAAAGATCGGGAAGGTCTTCGCCTAACTGTGGGCAGGCACAGCGAGGGTGAGACGAGGTCGTGCAGCTTCGCGGACAGTAAACCCCGCATATCTGGAACCTCCGACGTAAGATGCTTGCAGTGCGACAATCAGGAGGACAGACCTGTCGTGATGTATCGGGCAGAACCACGTGTGATGCGCGTAAGACTCCAACAAGGGTTCAAATGGGGGGTCGGATGGAGTGATATGGATAGAGGGAGTAGATGTCCATCGGAAGGCGGGCTGAGGGTAGATGAAAAGCGGGGTTACACTGGTGGGTGGGCTGCGGAGAAAGAAGGCGATGCGGAGATGGATTGACGAATGGTTCTTCAGCAGAAAGACGATCGACGACGCTTTCCCTTCTATTTCGGCTATGATCAGGACAGTCCGCGGCACCGATGGCAATGCAGCGCGGAAGATAATACCCTGAATTCATAGGAAATAAAAGGAAAAGTGACCATAGATGCCGTTCGCTAGAGAACGCGAGTCAGCGACAAGAAAAGACCAGAACAGGAGGAACAGTGGGGGTGGTGTGAGCACTCACTCGTTGAGATAGCAGGCTTTATATAGTCGATCGCGACGGTGGCGCCTGAGCCGCTAGAAACATCTCCCCCGCCCATGTCGTCCACAAAGCAACCTGTAACGGACGCGCAGATCCTCCTCGGGGGCATTATCAACGCGTTTAGTGACCGCGAGGGGTATTGCGGCGAGTTGGCAAGTCAAGCGCGGTACAACACAGCGCTGCCCTCAGTTCCCTTATCGATCAAAACTCCGGTGCCGATGTGACCGCTGCAGCGGGGGAATCTAGTTTCTGGGCCAACAATCTTTCGGGATCCCTGACGGCTGGATCTTGGGGGATCATGGGGTGGTGAAGGGAGACGACACCGAGCGCGCGGCTGTGCGAGACAAAGGAATAGGGACTAACCGGAAGGGAGGATAAGGTGGAGTGGAGGACTTCACAATTTGACGCTCTTCCCCGGAGGAGTAATCTGAAAGCGCGGCAGGCGCCGCCACCCGCGTACGTTGTCGGACAATTTCTGTGAGGGTGATGAGCTAGTGCGCTCTGGCCAATAGGGGCTGCGTACCTTGTCGCCTGTCCTCGCACGGGTTGCGGACTTGAAATGATGCAGGTCTTTGGATGGTCGAATAATTGTTTATCACACAGAGAGGGAAGGGAAGACCGAACTGGTCTCGACACGTGTTCTGCTTGTGTCGTGTACGGTTAGAAACAGAAATGGCCCGTCGCCGGAGATCATGACTCATGACCGCGCGCGGAAGAGATAGGGCTTTTGAGCTCAGCGTTCCGCGACGGCCTGGTTCTCTGGCGGAGCTTCAGGCTCAGTGCGCCTGTGCACGAGCCAAATCCTGGGATTTTACGAGCCTTCGAAACATGATCCACCAACCCCAGCATTAGCCAATGAGTGACGGATGTTGTAGGGATTAAATACAGGGTGGCATGTGACGCACCTATTGACTGTATTGTACACCCAAGAGAAGAATGTCCCAACTAAACGCCGCAGGACACTATCGACGAGAGCTGTACAATATTTGCTCTGCTCGTAACATCGCGTTTCAGATGAGAGAAGAGGCCGGCTACCAGCTGTGGTGGCGTTACCTCCGCGACCTAAAGCTCTAATACCCTATGAGTGTGATTAGGCTTAGACTCGCCAGCACGCAAGTGGGAACGATCAGGAACAGCGCAACCTCGACTAGGAAATCAGCAAAGAACATGTGCTCGCCCGGATTGTGCACTAAACCAATTAAAGACGCAGGGTCAACGGCATCTTGACATCATTATTCGTGGTGCACGTCAACACAAGAGTTGGGACCAGCGGCCACGACATCGGCGTGCGCGCCAGCCAAAGTGTGCTTATGGAATGTACCGTCCATGAAGGACAGACTTCAAACGAACCTTACAAGGTGTAGATAACGAACTACGGCATCGGTGGAACGACGAAGGCGCGAATTGAAAGCACTGGGACCCAAAAGGATCAGCAATAGCCAAAACGATCGCAGTGTCACGGGAAGACCATACCTGAGTATTCAACATCGGTGCCGCTCGATGCCATTTCATAGCTCGATTAGCATCCTGATATACTCTACGGGACCCTTCCAAAACTTGTTTCCGAACGGCACCAATCCCCTCTTCTCATACCACTTAACCGTCGCCGTCCTCGCATCGCACCATACAACTCGAGCACCGAGCTCGTCGCGTGCAACCTGGATAGTGTATGCCAGCAACCTGCTCCCAATGCCTTGGCCTTGGTGGGCGTGCTCGCAGGCGAACTTCCGGAAGCGGAATGTTGTCCCGGAGCCCTTTACCGCTGACTGCGAGTCTGGTATATCCTCTTTGAAAAGAGAGATAACAGCGACCGATTCGGCCCGGCCGGGGAGGAATGCCGCAAAGTGGAACCCGGCATCGTCTTCAGGGAGACGAACGTGATCTATCGGAGCATCGGGCCACAGAACGAGATGGCGAATGCGGATGGTATCATCTGGCGAAATTCGCCCGATGTGCAGGTCTAGACATACAGGGCATTATCAACTGCATTGTCCACGACCACAACACCAGCGAACACGTTGCGTACCGACGGATGGATCGGAAGCAGCCATTCGACACGCGATCACTGGATGTTGAATATTGGGTACGCGCGTGGAACACGAGGACTAGCTCTGGAAGCAGGGCAGAAAGAGGAATAGGCTTCAGTTTTTCGCGGAAAGCTCGAGACGATCGATTATCAATTGCAGAAGTCGGGCACGTGTCGCTAAGATCTGAAGTGAGATCTGATTTCCAATCGATGACGTCGCCCTAAGCAGGCTGCGCACCTGGAGAAGACGTTCGGCATAAGCGCTGTCGGAGGCCTTTGAGGGGAAGTTGGCGCTATAGTGGAAATGGCCAGCAGTCTCCAAAATTGAAACGTTGGAGGCGGAGGCGACAGAGCGCACCAGCGTCGGCGCGTGATGGTCTTGCCCATCTAAGATCAAGATTTAACAGGATGCGCGGGGGCATCGTTTGTCCGAAGGTGCAGCGCGAAAGCTGATTGAAACATCGAGGATCGGATGCACGGGAAAATGCAAAGAACATATTAAATGACTTGACTTTTTTTGATTCTGTCGGCGACGCGCATCCAGTGCCAGTGATCGATATCCTAGCCGCACAGGAGCCCGATTAACGAACGCGCGGACCGGTGCCTGCAGGAGCATGGTGCTAATTTCGCGATAATTCAGCAGCAATGGGCCATTGCAGCGGACAGCGACGATCATACTATACTTGTTCTGGGGAAGAAAACTGTGTAAGATAAGTACGCGAGGTATTAGAACGCGGAAAGGACTGACCGTGCGGCGAGGTGGACGCGCAGCGTGGGTGCGTGCAGTCCACCACCGCCATTAAGACTCCCATGGAGAAAGCTACCGATGAACAGGAACAGAAGCAAACCCATATGGGCAGGCTATCACAGACATGCAACGTTGGTTCGTGATCGAGATACAGAGTGAATATTTGCTACATGTCTAATCTGGGAGACCGGAACACGCCATGTCGGCAACCTGTCAGAATGAAGTTAACTGCCCCCGGACACAAAAGAATGACAGATGCGACTCACCGGGGTCTAGACATCCCTCCACACACTGTCGGCGACGACATCACTGTCCGCGCGCCACAGCCCGTCAACCGCACGCACGACTTTGGGTTCCAGGTTGTGAATGAAGATGACTGTTGTGACAGATGGACAATACATGCGCAACTCGCTTGCGAGGGCACGCATGGCGGGGAAGGACAGGGGAGGGGGATCCCAGTCGGAAACCTCGAGTTCCGTGCACTGGAGGCGCGGCATGCGTCTAAGCTTGCTGTAAAAAGCCAGCCTCTGAAACACGGAAGGATCGTGAACGGAAGAAATGAGGATGCCGAGGTAAGGGGCGTACTTCTCGACCGTCCACAGGCAGGACGAATGGCCCCACGTAGCGCAATTCGGAATCCGGGGAGAACGCGGTCACGAGACGCGATAAGAACTCCTGGGAGAATGGCCCAGTGTACGCGGAATCCGCGACATTCAAGGAGCAGACGGCCCGTGACGACAGCCGCAGGTTCTCGACAAGGATGGACATCTCTGCGCGCTTCGCAGCGGGTTCGGAGCTAGAGAAACAAGACTTGACGTGCGTGACAGGCCGCCCTGGGACGAGGACACCCACAACTTCAGTGAACGTGCACTCCAAGATGGTGAGTTTGGGAAGTTTCTGAGCCAAGCGAAGAGACTGGTTGGTAATCGATACAGTGTCTGGGGTATCTTCGTTAAAGTCTGCGATATACAAGTCGGAAAGGAGTGATTGAGATGAGAGAAACGAGACGAGGTCGCGATCCCAGGCTAGGTCGCAATGAAAGGCTTGTAGCTGGAAAGTGCATCGTTTCAGCACCCAAGCCTGCTTGGGGTCACTTCCGTTGTCTATATAGATATTGAGGAAACGAATGCGGGTGGTTCTCTGGAGAACACTGGCAATGGAGTCCCAGTAGTCGAGGGGCATGGAGGGTGCCTTGGATGTCTCGTCTTCCACACTGCTCTCATCGGAGGCGGGTTCCCGGTCTTGGAGGGAGATGGTGAGGGCGACAACGAGCGGGGCGAGTCGTGGTCGGTTGACAAGGAGCTTACAGAGCGCGATGCTCTCGAGAGGACTTGTCATCTGCAGCGTGTTGTACAGGGCGCGCTCCGCGGCAATCTGAAACGCTTTGGAGACCCTGCAAAGCGAGCAGAGGTCGTTCCTGTTCCCGACGAATCCAACAATTAGAGAATAGGCCTCTGCAGATAGTTCCATGCGTGATGCATAGCCCTATGATGGGGCCTGTCAGCGTGTATGGGCGACTGGAAGGGGAACCAATGGTGCGCTCACAGGGTACGGCCGTGACAGCGCACTGGAAAAGCCAGGTCGTCGGGGAGATGCGACACAATAGTCCAACGTCTTCCTGCGATGAGACGCCATTCAGCATGATCCATTCGCGGATCCAGCAAGCTCTCGACACGCACAAATTGGATTCACTGACAGGCGCTAGAAGACTGACGGCCACAAACCCACGAGGCGGTTGAAGGAGGAATGAAAACAGGACAGAGGCTGCAGGTGGAATCAACGGAGTGGTGGTGGTTGACATCACAGGTGGAATTTGGGAGTTTTGAGTAATCGTCCGAGCGAACGCGAGACTGGATCGCTACGGCAAGTTTTCGGGCACCATCTGGATGATCTCCGGGTATTGATTCAATTAGGATTACGTCGGTCTCTGTGGAACAGAACCGTGTCTTCTGTGGCCAGGAACGGTCCCTCGAGCTTGAAAAGTTGCCCAAAACGAGCGGCGCTGTGAGTCCTATGCGGGACCCAGAGCTGCGGTCGGCGGAGGCAGAGAAACTGTAACGGACGGGACGAAAAACGTGTTCCCCACGCGGCAACCGGTCTCCTCGGTACCTGTCCCTCCTCCCGGCCAACTTTCACGAATCAGAGATTCGGTTCTACACAATTTCCCGGTCGCATATAGCCTGGCAACACCTTGTATTTCTATGGTGCTGCCAAAGGATTCCGAAAGCTCGCGCACCCTTACGTGGGACGAACAACTCAGGCACTGGCGATGTGAGCCTGTGACTTCATCCAGGTTGGCATCCGGAAGAAGGATCACGACTTCGAAGAGCGCTCGCGGGTGCGCCCAAGCGCTCCCGGCTGGGTCCAGCTAGGTCCCTGCGCTTGATACACAAATCAACTCTAAAATATACAGCGATCCGGTCTCTGCTCACCTTGAAAACCTCAAGGACAAAACGTGTACAGCGGACAGTCCACAGCCTCCAGGTTCCTCTTCGCTAGGATCCGATTCGTCACTACTTCTCCTGAGCACATAATTCAATACTAGGAAGAGCCTCCCTTCTTCTGAATCTTCGCTGAGGAGTTTGATACTCACCAATAAAGGCGCGTCGAACATCATGATTTGACGAACCCTGATCCTCCCCGCAGCCGTTTGTCCGGCGTCTGGATGATCCTGGCCTCCGGTCAACTCGGATGGGAGACTGTATCATAGAAACCAAAGCCGCCGCGAGTGGGTCGTACGGGCTCTGTTTCCAGCAGTCAGTGTGTTGTGCAGGAGAATGTCGTCGGGAAGTCAGCCTGCTGGTCGACGGCCACGACGGCGACGACGCGACCGAAAAAGCCGCCACCCGACGCGGCCGGCGCCGTGGCTTACATAAGCTATATTATCCTGCGTTGTACTCGATTTACAGTATACGTCCGTCACTGTCAGACAACCAACAAGAAATCTTTGAATCCTGCGTCGCCAGGAAACACTCGACTATCGTTCGCCCTTCATCGTACTCTAGACAATAGTATAACTCTTCTGATGGCATTTGAGCTGACTCCCGACTCCCGAGAAGTCGATTCTCGTCATGGCTCAATCATTGCTTGATCATGGCGGTCGTCAGGCTGCCTCGGCATGCCGAGGGCTGCATGTATACTTAGGCCACAAGTCACACTGTCTCCAGCTTTTGGTACGTGTTTCTCATCGGCACATGTCGAAGTCAGTCTATCAAGCTCCACTAGTGCACAAAATTTCCTCAACTTCCGCTCTTGGTGGTGTATATACCCAGGGGCTCCCTTACTTAAACCTAGGACAAGCATTCTGCTTCCACTCACGAAATGTTCTCCAAGACGCGACTGCTGTTGTGGCTTGCAGCCACTCCGCTACACTTTATCCATGCTATCCCCGAGGTCCAGCTGGGTTCGACTGTCTTGATCGGATCGACTTTCGCCGACCAAGAGTTCTTCGGTGGCATACCGTATGCCGAAGCACCCGTGGGCCAATTGCGCTTTTCACGTCCCCTTCCGAAGGCCTTCTTGAACGTGACGACTTTCGACGCGACGAACTTTGGTCTTCCCTGCTTGCAGATAGTGCGCCTTCTTTTTTCGAGGTATCCTGCCAATTTACCCAGCGGCCGGATTGTGTAGGGGCTGCCGTTGGAAGCAACCTCGGAGGACTGTCTCACGATCAACGTCCTTCGGCCTGCAGGTCTGTCGTCGACCGCTCAAATTCCGGTGATGTTCTGGATCTACGGAGGAGGTTATAGCGGTGAGTGTGCACTGTAGCTACGTGGTCACACACTGATCCTTTCCCTTATCAGCGGGGGCATCATCGATGTTCAATGGAACCCAAATTGTGGCTCAGAGTGTGAAGAGGGTGCGCAACAATCGCGTACACAATCGACGTACGCTCAAGTCTGGATGCTATGAAGCTCACGCCCGTCATATATGTGAACTTCAACTATAGACTGGGACCTTTGGTAAGTCACATGAAAGACGGAGGCGTGTGTCATTCTCACAAGAAACCAGGGTTTTCCCGGCGGCGTGGAAGCAGCCCGGCGCGATGCCTTAAACCTCGGGATTCGAGATACAATTCTTGCGCTTGAATGGGTACAGAAAAACATCCACTTGTTTGGAGGCGATCCATCAAAGGTAAGCTTTACACATGCCGGTGATTTATTTTCCTTTCTCAGTCGAAAGAGTCAGGTCACTGTCTTTGGGGAAAGCGCCGGAGCCGGTGTTGTCCAATGCCTGTACTTCAATTCGCACTTGGAAACTTTGGCCAGAGCGACCGTGAGTGTCTCAACATTATCCTGAGCTTCACTTTCTCACTCATCTTCTCAGATCATGCAATCTGGAGCAGGCATGTTCGCAAACTTACACAATGCTTCGATCAGCAATGCACTTTGGCAAAACTTCACAGCCGCCGTGCCGGATTGTGCAGCGGTGGCCAACACTCAGGAGACGTTCGAATGTCTCAGGTCCGCAGATGCAAGCTCAATTCTCGCTGCATTCACTGCGACCGCGATTTCCCCCGTCGGACTGATCGTTTTGGAATGGAACGTCATCGTGGACGGTCCAGATGGCGTCCTTCCTGATCTTCCCTCAAAATTAATGGCTTCGGGAAAGTACGCACGAGTACCATTTATCGCCGGCACCAATCTCGATGAAGGTCGGAACTCTCGTTTTGTAAAGGATGTCGGGATTAGTTGACGTGACAGTTCTGCAGGGACGATCTTCACACCTCAGGATCTGAACTCCACGTCGCAGATTCTGGAGATCATCTTCTTGGCCAGCGAGCCCTCGGCGGCTGTCGTGACAGCCGCGGACGAGATTCTGCAGCTCTACCCCGACGTACCCGCGCTAGGCTCGCCATTTGGGACAGGTAACGCCACATTCGGGCTCAGTAGCCAATATAAGCGTGCGAGTGCCATCGGTGCGTCACTTACTTGTTCATTCTGTCCCAACGGTACATATGCCAGTGAGCTGACGACAGCCCATGTAGTGGACGACTTCTTTTTCCAGGCTGGCAGGCGGCTGTTTACTCAGGCGGCTGCGAGAGACAAGCTTCTCGCACATGCCTATCTACTCACAGATCCTAGCGCCTTGCCATCACCCTCCACTGCCGCTCGTAGTGCTAATGGGTCTCTTGGAGGTGCGTGGGTCGAGCTTCTTATATGCGTGGTTGCTGTGTGCTGACCTCCGTCCTTGCATAGTGTCGCATGGCTCTGATGTCCCTCTTATCTATGGGGAAGCGTCCGGACTGGACCAATCAACAAATCCACTACATGCACTTATGACCGACTACTGGATTTCTTTTGCGGTTTCTATGAGCCCGAACGACGCGCATGGAACATCACGTGCGCGTTATTTATCGTCTTTTAATAACTTCCCCTCTGACTGTTGCACTTGCAGGTCCTACTTGGGATCCATATACTTCGCAGGATGAGGTACGAGTGTCGTCGGTGGTACTGCCTTTTCTCACATACATGGCGTGCAGACGGTGCTGCAAATCCACACTGCCAACACAACGCTGATTCCAGACAACTACCGCGCCACCAGCATCTCTTTCCTGAACGCTAACCCAGTCATCTTTCGTCGCTGAGTGTCCCCGATTCCTCAAAGTTAAATATATACGATCAATGGATAACTGGCCTGTATTGCGCGGTCGAAATTGGAAATGGTAACACTGTTCTTCTCGAGTAGAATGTGGAACACGACCGTGCTACTTAAAGTCGTCACCTCTATCTCATCGACTGAGAGCCTCTGACTACGCCCTTGTTCCACACCTGTGCACCGCGTTGCCTTCCGACCAATTGTCCACCGATTCGCGAAGCCTCTCATCGTGTCTGCCTCATGGCCCTCGGGTAATTCGGCTGTCTTCGGTCCCGGCTCATGTCTGAAGGCTCCTTCTTAGTGGGCCCTACAATTCGAAATACCAAACGACCAGGAACATCCCGAGCGCCCTTGAGGGATATCAGAACGGGCTTTCACTTCTGTCCGAGCACGGTTCGCCCGCTTTCCCAGACGTTTCGAACTCCCCTCCTTCCGGCGCCAAGTCTCTGATCGTGACTGAATTCTGGTGGACTTCCTTGATCTTGGTCCTTGCGTCGCCCGTATGTCGGAGATATTGGGGCGGTACAATGCGGGGTGTCTTTAACGGGGGCATAGGTTTTCTCATAATTATCGGCTTACGCATCATCCGATGAGCTGTTCGCCTCCGAGATATCCCAAGCTGGTGCGGAAGCTCTGAACCAGATCTCGCAAGGTGTCTCCTAGTACCGGTTGCCCTGCACGCACTTGGAGCGCCTTGTATGCTGTCTCCTCTGTTACCAGACGTCGGACTCCCGCGGTCCGCAGCTTGAGCATCCGACACCACGACTTGCCTCGCCGGCAGAGCCCTTCTCGATAGATTGTCACGAGGACGGCGTGCATCGGCCAATTATGACACGGAATCCGTAGCCTTCGATCTCTTCGGATCACAGCAGCTGCATGGAGGACAGAAGTAAAGGCAAAATCCTCTCTTTTGTCGGAGGCATGCTTAGGTGACGTAGACGGCCTTCGCATTGCTACCGCAATTGTAAGTTACACGCTTCTCTTTCCCACTACATTCCCGAGCTTGTTCCGTGCGATCTGTTCAGAGTCAATATCGAATCTAGCTAACGCTGCTTCTAGGGCTCGTCCATTCTCACCTATTGGCTAAGAGTATCTGGGAAGCAGCGGATACCACGCTACATTGAGACATAGAACCAGGACCGATTAATTCTCGGAGTCTGTTTCGTGCCATGGTATGCAGCAGCTAACTCGTCATGTACGTTTCGCATTGAATGGACGCAATAAATGTGTCATCTCTGGCCCGAATATTGAACAGCACTCTAGCTTCTGATGGCAGGCTTGCAGTGGGCTAGCAAAAGTCGGATTCGTCGTCATTTAGTGGAGGTGCATGGATCACATCTACATCAGTCATCGCTGACGCTCTTGGTCTTCCTCTGCGCTGGCGGACGTGGAGCCGACAGTTTACCCTCACTCCTTCGGTGACACTGAAACAATATATGCACAGCTCCAGCTGCCGCCCGGCATTCAAACTTGTGCTCGTGGATGCCCACCTCTTTCTCACTCGCGTTCTCTCTATCGCCGAGATTATCGCAAAACCGAGATGTACCCTCTGCAACTACCGTTTATTCCTCTCGCCTTTCGAAGCCCATTGGTCTCTGTGCCCGCGAATCTCCACTGTCGTGGGAAATCTCACTCTTTCATGCGATCGAGATATGACTGACATTTACCATTGTGAAAGGTTGCTGGCTTCAAGCCGCCGCAGATCATCCTTCATTGTAGTCACTTTTATCGTCAGAACATGTGTGGAAGGCGGATTCGATCCCTCTACCCTGGCCCTCACTTCCCCATGGTCGCCGAGGCCTATGTGAGCCGTCGAGGCTCACTTCGACCAGAGCGCTGGTGTCTGAAGCTGGGGTTCAGTTACTTCCCTTTTCATCGATCGCTTTCTTACAAGCACGCAGCTCGGCGCAGGGTTCTCGAGGCTTTCGGCAACGTCCGCTAGGACAGCCTGACACCAGGCCTCGCAAAATGCGCCATCCTCGTGTACACCCCCGATTGATGTGGCTGCGTCCGCACTGCAGACGCGAGCAGATCGATGGCGGGAGCTCAAGGCTTCTGCGGTGTTGGCCGTGGCTCTTGCAACTTCACATTACCTTGGGGTTCCGAGAAGCCTAGTTTTAATGACGATCTGCGGAGCAATAGAAGGGCGACCGCAAGGTAATGTAGTGTTGTATATCAGGTTGAAGGATCGTCGGATTGACAGCTTGATCCATCGGCCAGTACCACAGGTTCGTCAGGAATCGCCTGTTAAGCAAGGCGATAGAGGTCACCGAATGCGGCGACGTGAAGACGGTATACGCTAGCGGTTCCCCGGGAGAGACTGACAAATTGGCGCGCAGGTCGGCAAGCTGACACGACTCGCATACGCGCACGCAGTCAGCGAGCAATGCTAAACTGAAAAAGTCCACGCACTGTAGACATGTAAAGAGATAGATAGTTTACAGCATAGGTTACTCCAGCTTCTCGAGTGCCTCGAGTCGTGCGAGCACTACATCCTTGCTTGTCTCCTCGATCTCACCCGCAAGGAAGATCTCGTCTAGAATCGCATATACCTGAGAGAAGACCCAGAATGTCACCCAAATATCACTGCGTAGAATCAGAAGCTCACCTTGTAGAAGTTGAACACGAGGTCAAGCTCACAGACGTTGTCGAAGAACGAATCTGCGAATACGCGCGGCATGCATGAGGACGAGAAGACAGACAGAATCAAGGGTGCGCACCGAGAATCTCGACGAAGAGATGGATGGCCTCGAGGTACGCGAGCTCGTTGTCGTTGGCATCGACGCACACGCAGAAGAAGAGACCCGCATAGCGCCGATACACGATCTTGTAGTTCCGGAACTGCGATCCACACAACCCATTATCATCCATTTTTTTTCGTCCAACATAGATATAGCGCACGCACCTCGACAAAGTTGGACTGATACTTCTGGTCGCGTGGAGCGACGAGCCGGTGGACCTCGCCGCGGAGGCGCACCTTCTCGTCGTCGTCGTAGGGGACGTACCACTTGGACAGGCGGGTCTTGCCTTGACGATTCTACTCCCCTGTCAGTATCAGTGGCCACGGCGAAGATGAGAAGACGGAGAATGCTTGCCTGGACAAGGATGAATCGTATCATGGAGGAGGCGGACTCGGACGTCGTGCTCGTCGCCGTTCCCGCAACGGCATACCGGCAAGATCGGCCGGCATCCGTCCCATTTGGAGAAAAACCGGCGGCCGGCATAGCCCGGCCACCACCTACTCGAATTCATTGCTGTTGCTAGTTCTCTGGCGTATGTCAAGCAGAATGTTATGGTAAATAACTAGCGTGTCTGTACATAAAAAATCTCCACGATTTAAACCAGCGCGCACTCGGCCGCGCGTACGTACTCGCCCTCCGGCCCCCAGCTGCTCATTTCGCATATCTGAATTTCATCGACATCCCACGTTCCAAGATTGACATTCACAGGGCCTCGATCCTCAGGCACACCTCCAGTGGTAAGGATGTTGCGGACGGCCTCGGACGCAAGTACCGCGCGATAGGAAAACGGCTCGCGGCGTTTTCCTTTACGGTAGGTGGTGTTGAGCACCGTACAGTGGAGCTTGTCATCGAACCCAGTATGGCAGCTTGTAAGGCATATCCATGGGAGATTAGCGCGTACACTCACCTTGAGGGGCCGGCGCTCGTCCACCACGAGGCCGGCTTTGATGAACTCTCTATGCACTAGCTCTGCCGAAGAACATGGGCCGCGAGAGGGACGGTCACGAAGGGAATACATACCGCATACAGCGCGAAGACGTCGTCCGTGCTCGCGATTCAGGTCCGGTCCTACATATAGGACGTGCGCGCGCTCATGACCCCCACGCTCGGGCTTCATGATGTCCATGATCTCTAGGCCCACGGTTAACTTTTGCCCCCGAAGAATCTCGATCACTCGGGGCTGAAGAGAATGGAGAAGATAAGAGGCGTCCTCGAGAGTATGCGGCGGGGCGTCGGGTGATGACCCGGCTTGGCTGAGCGACACGACGCCCAGCGTGAGATGCAGGCGGCGAGGTGATATCACGATGGAGCGCTCGAGGCCCGGGATCGACGGATTGCTCGCAAGAAGAGACGATGTGAATGCCGACATGGAAGACCGTAAATTTGCATGGTGCCCCTACATAGCGGGTCAGTTCAAGACTCGGATACGTACTGTAGTTAGACCAGGACGGACGATGGGGAGAGAAATAACTGGATGGCACATCCGATTAGTGGGCGCTGTGTTAGAGCGCAGAGGTAGACTACATCTCACAGTGAGTTAGCCTGGGTTTTGCTGGCCTTGCAACGTTGTGCAAGAGTGACTCGGGGGCAACTGATTGTTCCCCTCGGCGCCTACGTCCCTTTCGATCGCCGCGCCATCCCCCTCGGCCTATTCCATGTAGTTGTGAGCTCCCAGATGCTTGTGAATCCATTGTCTTGGCTTGGAAGCGAACACAGACTGCAAGTCTCTGACCAAAATGCAGTGAGAGCATGCCACCCCGCAGTGACGCTGTTGAGCGTTTGGCAGTGCATGCAATGCCGCGGAGTTCAATTGTCCCAAATGAAGGATGTGATTGGCGCTGCCAGCTAGTGCCTCTCCTGCTCCCGTCGCCAGAGCATATCTTTTCTGCGCTGTAGATGAACCCTTCGGAGAAGGCGCTTTACGCCCTGATTCTAATAATGTAGCAGCCATGATCGATAGGCCGAACACGTTTTCTTACTTGCGAAGATGTCGCGATTCCTCAGTAGCTACCTCCTGGGCCCAGTGACGACGGCTCCGAATCGGACGTGGGCAGCGAGTTCTCAAGAGGCGCGGATGCATGATCTGGGAACATGCTGATTTATGATCTAGTGGTTCGTAGGAGAGATTCAACATACAGCTGTTCAGAAGCATCAGTGGTTGCCGTGACTCCGATGAGAAATTCGGTACCAACGCAGTATTATGGCTCTAGCGTCAGCTCAGCCTCAACGTGCTGGCTCATCAACAACACCTGCGCTCGACGTCGGCGAGTCAACGCCTTGTTTTGATGGTCGGAAGGCGGTGCGAGGCCGCAATCAGGTACAAAAAGTGCGGGGTCATCTGCTTTCTAGAGCATTACCTAATCAACTCTCTCCCGAGTCCAGAATATCGCCCGCTTATTTTGACACCCTGCGTCTCCTTTCTTTCTTCCCTCTTGCTTCCCTCCACCATCTTCCCTGCAGTGGCCAGACTTACACGCTATTTCGACAGGTCAGCGTCGCTGCTTTTCTCCCCGGACGCGTCCATCTATAGAGCCTCTTTTGGACTGTCAATTGTCGAGCTTGGCACGGCGCTTGCTTTCATCCCCATCCATATATTCCCCGTTTCCATCTGTCAACTCGCTATACCCTCACTCTCTTCGCGTCTCCCACCGACGACAATTTCTCCTCCGACAGAGTCCGCAGGATTTCAACATACCTTCGTTTACGCCAGGGCGTGGACCACTCAGTATACCCGTTGACGGGCTTCGATGACCGTCTCACAGCCTCGCGCACCTCTATCTCGATGGAAAGGCAAGGGGCGTGCAGAATCGCTGGATGCCAGAGACGAGGGCGATGGCGGCGCAGGGGGCGTCGTCCTGCCGCTCAACATGGTCGGAGACGGGATGTACGAAGCGTGAGTACTCTGTTCTGCGTTGGTTTCTTGTTCTCCTTTCCTCCCAGACGAACGGAAATACAAGAGGGGTGGCTTCACTTTCCTTCTACCCTTCATTTTAAGGTTGATCCCGTTTCCGAAAAGACAAGGGACGGCTCACGCCGTTGATCGGCGGTGTGTAGCCCGTGTCGTACTCTCCATTGAGCCTGAGGAAACCAACAGGCCTCGTTATTTCACTCCACTATGGGCTTGCAAAGTTCACTCGTTCGTCAACTGGGAAAGCTTTTGCGCGTCTTTTCACAACCTTCCCTCGCGGGCTCAAATGGCCGCACCCGAGTCTTCACATATTGCATACACGTCCCAACCCTAATGGAAACGCAGAGCTCACAGCTGAGACATGTTCACTTTTCACTTCCTTGTTCTTCGGGCTCCATAGACCGTGTTCGAAACCGTGTTGACGTGTGCCTTTAGCGTCTACACCGTAACCGTTCAAGTCGGGATCAATAATCAAAGCATGCCGCTGCAAGTCGATACGGGTTCTTCTGATCTCGTAAGCATACATCTTTCGCGCTGTTATCTTTCCTTACGCTACCCCCAGTGGATAGCATCGACGTCGTGCTCGTCTTCCACATGTTCGCAGGCCAAGGGTAGGCTGTACGATCCTTCAGCGGCAACTTCGACCAATCAGCAATTCTCGATTAACTACCTCTCCGGCGCTGTGAGCGGACCCATATATTGGGACCAATTGGATATTGGGGGCTACAGCATTAGCAATCAAGCACTAGGTGCGTTTGGAACACCTTGTATTCTTCCCTGCCATTCATCTCGCAAGCAGCCGCTGCAAACACTGTGTCGTCTGAACCACTTGCCGGCGACTTTACCGGGATCCTGGGCCTGGCGCTCCCGCTCAATTCGATCATTGCCGAGAAAATTCCCCCTGTGGATGGCAACAGCCCTGACGGCGCAGCATTTGCGTCGAACTTGTTCGGTGTCACTCCAGTATCGAGTGCACCAGCTGCACGCTTTCTCTCGCTTTCTCTATCACGACCCGGGTCGAATGCGGTGCCCGCCACGCTAGGCATTGGACGCCATCCTGAGGCGCTTGTATCAGATCCAAGCAAGATCCAGTACTTAACGCTGATCGGGTCTGGTGAGGGAACGCTGTTTTGGCAGGTGGATGTCCATGCAATTACCGTGTATGTCAACGGCGAGGCGCGGCCACTGGCGCTCGGTCGATCGAAAACCGGCGCCGTGTTCCCGTCTGCTGTGGTCGACTCGGGCGTACCATATATCCTGGCATCCTCGGTGATTGCCAACGGCATTTACGGGGCACTGGGGATCGGTCCTGCGGCGGATGGACAGTGTAAGTTGCAGCCGGTATCTTGGTTCTGCTTGTATGCTCATGTATGCCAGATTACGTGCCATGTACGACACCTCTCAACATCACCATCACACTCGACGGGCAGACAGAGTTGCCGTTGCACCCCCTGGACGTAACGACCGAATCTCAGAACAATCCTTCATCGTCAACTTGCGTGGGATTGATTCAGACAGATGGTGGCCAGATGGACAGTGCAACTAATGGCTTAGACGACATGATTCTCGGCGTCCCATTCCTGCGCAATGTGTACATGGTGATGGCCTACGACGTCCCCGATGCAAAAGGAGCGTTCCCGACACCTGATCCTGCCGAGATGAGCAGCGACACTATCCGTCCACGCCTGGGTCTGCTGGGCTTGACGAACATCACCGAAGCGCTGGAGGAGTTCAACGCCGTACGTGTGCTCAACCAACCTCTCTCCTCCGGAGGCGGTAGCAGCGGCCAGTCCAATGGTGGGGTCACCAACACGAGCAGTGGCCATAAACTATCTGTCGGTGTTGACGTGCTCCTGGGCCTGGTCGGTTTCTTCGCACTCTGTGTTAGCCTGTTCGCGCTCCGCTGGGTCGTCGTCAAGCGGCGCTGGCGCCTTGCTAACGATCCGCGGCTCGAAGAGGGCGACCATAAGCCTGCTTTCACGGAGTTGGCGCAGCGTGATTCGCGCTCCAGCTCGGATGGTCCAACGGAGGACGCCTTGCGCGCAGCACGCTTCGAGGCGTACAAATCACGTAAGGCGCTGGGTTCTGGATACACCGCCGACACTGCTCGCACAATGGTGGATCCGGAGGATCCGGGCGAATTTGGATACCGCAAGAAGGAAGGCGACAAGGACGAAGGGGAGGCGACCTTCCTCAACCTCGACCCGTGGGACTCGTCTATCGGGTGGCGGGATACGCTTGTCGGGCCTGTCGACATCAACCCCACGAGCGACGGAGACTCACCGGTGGACCTCCCGCCACGCCCGCGCACAGGCCATCAGCATACTCAGAGTGATTTCGCTGCGCCGGACGGGACGGGCGTCGCGGAGCCGCTGCTAGCGCACACGCGCGACGACTCGCGCGTGTTCGATGAGGAGTTCGGAGGTCTGCGCGACAGTATGGCGGGCATCGGCACCGCCGCGCGCGGGAGCCAGATTGACTACGAGGGCGCGCGACACAGCAGGATCGGGAGCACGGCGAGCGTCCCGAGACCCGTGAGCCCTGGGATGCGTGTGCCCGCGTCGCCGCTCAGCGCGCAGTTCCCTGGTATCCCAGTGATGGAGCAAGGGCCAGTGGGCGAGGCGCAGTCAGGCGAGGCGTCGGATGGGCACCACGCGCCGTCATGACCTCCGTGAGCGGCGACATCCGTCGTCCTGCTCTCTTTCGTCTGTGTCTTTATCGATGGACTATGCACTGAGCACGTACATATGGTCAGTAATCCAAGTGGTGGAGTTTACCCCGACTTTCTTTTGTATATCCCTCGCATCTCTATATTCCCTCTAGTCACTGGCACGCAATGTGCTGCTGCCCTCATTCGGACGTTCACCGGACTTGCTTGATCTTTATCCCTCATCCCTCATTTCTCACTCAAGTTTTATGCCTCGTTTCTCATCTCTATTTCGGGTGGATTTCTTTATGCGCTCTCTGGCCGTGTAATCGTAGTGTACATCAATACAATCTAGTACTTCGTGGAATCGTCGACACTTGTGCGTGGCACTTCCCGGTAAGCCGAACGGCCGAAGAAATCCGACAGCACAAACGACCGTTATTAGTCAGAAATCTGGCGAAATACTGAACTCAACTAAAAGTGAAGCAGCGATCAAGCCAGCCGAACAGTCATTCCATCAACCACGCATAACTTATGAGGTATTTGGATATCGTGAATGAGAGTGTGCATTACGTGGACCAGAACAAAACTAGTGGCTGAAGGTCGGCAAGATGTGTAAGTGGGGAGATAGATTCGAGACCAGCGAGGTATAGAGACACGCGCAAACCACAAGAAACTCAGAGAATTAGAACGTTTCCTCTTCATCGACAGGCAAAGCGCCTGCTTCGGGCACCTCGAAACCGTCCTGTGGCAACGACATCAGAGATAACTTGTATATAGAGAGAGAAACAGCGCACCTCGGTTGAATAGAGAATTTTCTGGATTTCACGCAAGGTCTCATCGTCGCTGCCAGCAGACTCCAGTGCCTCGAGCTGCTGTTGTACCAAGATCTCAATATCGCGAAGCTGCATGGACCCTCAGCAAACTGCCACGCACGTAGGAAAGATGGGACGCACCTTTGCGAAATAGAAATCGCGTTCCTTCTCGAGGCCCTCCAGATGACTCGACACCTCTTTCAGCTGGGCCTGCAAGTTGAGCACCTGTTCGTGCTGCATGGCAGCAGAGCTTCCGGATCGATGCCCGCTGACCGGCGTCTTCCCTCCGCTCCTCCCTGCGCCCGCGGATAAGCCGGCGCCTCCCGCGCCACGAGTGGGGGCGAGCGGGGCGATGGTGGCGGGGGTGTCGGTGGCTTGCCCGCGCCGCCGCGCGACTGCGTCGTACGCATGGCCGCCATAGTTGGAATCCCAGAACCGCTTGATCCATTGTAGGAATTCGAGGTTATCTCTGCGCGTGGCGTCAAGGCATGGAAGTGAGTCGTACGACAGACGACACGTACTGCATTTTACACTTGACGAGCTTGTCGACGGGTATTGGCTAGGGAGATGGCACGGCGGTCAGAAAGGGGCACAGGGGCCGAGCGAAAATGGCGCACCTTGTCAATTCGCTTCGCCTTGAACACGTTTTGCATTACTTTGAAATTGGCAATGAACTCGTACTCGTGCTTGGCGTTCATCTTGACGCGCGCCATGGGCACATCCACTTGTAGAATCGGAGGCGTACAACGCGTCAACTGGGTCGAAAACGCGAACGGGCGGGCAGAACGCACGGTAAATGGAGTCTAGGATCTGACAATAAGCGGCGCCAGTACCGCATTGCTCAACCTTTGTATAGCTGATCTGCAGAAGGTCGTTGAGCCAGGCAAGAAGGTCTGATCGTGACTCTCCCATTGTTGCTCGTCGTCGTTATCGATGGAAGAAAGGAGAGGTAGGGCGTCGTCAAAGACAAGTTACAGGGAGCGAATGCCGTTTGCCAAACACACTCGGACACAACCCTAACCCTTCTTCCGTAATCACGTGCCCGTGAACCGCGATTGTCCTCCGGTGAGTCCGGTCTTTGTCTTGTCTTCCGACTCCGACTCTTCACGACTTGTTGCTCGACATATCTCCCCCAGCTTTCCATTCGAGTTCGGCTTGTATCTGTGCAATATCTGTGCTGTGTTTGCCTCGCATCTTTGAGGACGCGCTCGTCGTTGAGCTTCCTTGTTCGCCGGGTGCGTTGCAGTCACCGCGCCACAATCAGGACTGCTACTAATATTTGTACTTGTCCGTGTCATTAGCTGTGTGAGCTCATGTCCGGTGCGAGAGTATATCACGAGAACCGTGGACAGCTTTTCGTCCAGGCGAAGGTATGTGCTTTGTACTTGTCTTGCCAGGCATCTCCTCAGCTCTCCACACGTCCTTGTTCCCGTTTGTCCAGAGAACCTCGACAAATCACCATGCACAATCCAGGAGCCTCTGCCCTTGAGAGCGCTACCATTGCTTCGCTCATCGTTGACTACGCGCGGTTCCAGGACCTGCTGGCTCTGTCTGCATCCTGTAAGGCGCTGAACGCGCCTGCCGAGAAGGTACTCTATCGGGCGTTCAGCGTAAGCGATCCAAACAAGGCCTACCGCATCTGCCAAACCCTTTCATCCAACTCTCACCTTGCACAACATGTACGCTATTTCGCGCTGCTGTACCGCCAATCGAGGAACACGTCTATGTCATGGGCTGCTCCCCTCCCGATACAATTTTGGCGGGCAGTGCATCACGCGCTGAATTCCATGACGCGACTTGAATCCCTGGTTATGTCTGATCCAAGCGGGCTGCCCAGGGGGGATAGCTACACATGGGTGCTCCCTGCGGAGGCGGACTTCCGTCTACGCGAATTGCGGATCCAGATGCCCTGGGACGAGGATTCCGCGGCGTTCGTGGCGCGACAACGCCATCTGCATTCTCTACAGAGCACAGAAATATCCGATGCCTACGTATTCCCCGTTGCGAACCCACTAGATCGCAGCGAACCTCTATTGCCGTTGCTGGAGATCCTGGACGCTCCTTTCCGTGTGGCTCGTCAATTCCTCGACAGCCCATTGACGCACTTGCAAGTATTCCCGGATATCGTAGACAGCGAGGACTGCGACACCCTCGAATTCATCTCGCACTTGTGGCGAGTGCGAAAAACATTGCGATCGTTATGCATACACGATATGCACGAACCGAGGGTCGTAGAAGTCTTGCGACTGGCGGCAAGGAACTGCCCCAGCATCCTCTACATCGGCATCCTGCCGCTTCCGCCTGTATCTGTGCGTGTGATCCGTTTTATCCGGGATCTCCTGCTGACCTTCCTTTTTACCCAGCGTACGGCGATCCATGCTAGTCTGTTCTCCTTCCCGAAGTTGGCCATGCTGGAGATTGACTTAGGTGCCTGGAATCCCGCTGCCCAGGCACCGATGCAAAAAGCTCTGGCTACGGAGCTCCACACATACTGCCCAGCCCTACGGGTCCTCATAATCTGGCTCAATAATCACCGGTTCGTCTGGCGATTGCAGTATGACACTGGGACTCCCCAGTGGGTGGGGCGCGTCGAGAGTGCCGGCGGCGGTGCCGGGTGGAGACATGTGCCATGAGCTACAGCAAATCATCGCGCGATTGACTCTGCTCTGTATATACGAGATCGAAATTTTCTGGAGGCATCCAATATCGCTCGTCCGATGCATGCGAAGGATCTGATTCATCTCAAGCTTTCGCCCCTTCGCTCAATGGCCGTGACCCTGACTCGTCTGCTACCTGGAACTTGGTGGCGGTCCGGACGGGCCGCCTCCCGCCGTGCATGTACTCTCCCCGCGTTGTTTCCGCTGTCTCCATCACCAGAAGATACCGGGTGACCCATTGGCGATATTTCTTACGGACATGTCTGCTGACACCACAGGTGGTTACGGCGTCGTTTGCAAGGGAGTCCGCGCCGCTGGGACTATCGTCACCTGTCGTGTGACTAGCCAGAGTCTCAAAATTTCTAGGACATGAAGATGATACCGACCGGGAGTACACAATATTCCCTGCACTGTTTGCCCTGCAGGTGGGTCTTCTGACGTTTCAGATGCCCCTACCGATCTGGTACCAGATCTCTACTATGGCGATGTCACGAGGCCGTGACCGAACCAGTCGACGCGACGCGCTTCCGCGCTTCCGTTCAACGTGTTGTTCTGAGACACTTCTGCGGGGTTACCCCGCCTTACCCCGCACTACGATATGTTCCTGGGCGTCGCTCAGGGCATCCAACTATGGAGCTCTGAGACCAGTCGGCGGCGCCTGTGGAACGTGGCACTCCACGGCCCCCTCCTGATCTCACGTAGGACGGTCACGAATATAGAACGGTATGCCGGTGCGCACTAACTCGGCCCTGGGAAGCCGCCTGCAGCGTTGGGTATAAGAATGCGCTCGCAGCCTTGTCTTATCTCTCACCCATCCCTCATCTTGGGTTTTCTTACTTCGCGATGGAGGCCGCCGCTGAGATCGACCAGAAGAACACGGGCGAGGCGTTCTACCTCCAGCTTATCGACACGTCGAAGCCTTGGTACAAGAACCGCCGCCTCGTCACCCTCAATCTATGGATTCTTCTCCTGTATGCACCCCATGACTCTGCTCGTGATATCGAAGTTCACCGTCTTCCAGCCTCATCACCTCGACCGCCAACGGTTATGACGGCTCTATGATGAGTACGCGGGAGAACATATACTTTACTTCGTACACTTGCTTATCTCTGTCTTTCAGACGGGTTGCAGATTCTGGATCAATGGGAGGACGCGTTCAACCACCCGACGGGGTCCAAGCTCGGTCTGCTGGGAGCTATCCAGAACATCGGTTCCTTGGGTGCCACGCCTTTCGTCCCGTATTTCGCAGACATACTCGGTCGTAGGCGCACAGTCATCTTTGGTGCCGCCGTCATGGTGGCCGGTACCATCGTCCAGACCGCCTCGCAGAGCGTCTCGATGTTCATTGGGGCTCGGTTCTTGTGTGAGTTTAAGCCCCTTCACTGTATATCAGCGAGTCGACTGATTTCTCTGCAGTGGGCTTCGGTCTTGGCTTCGCCACCAGCGCTGCTCCTCTCCTCGTTATGGAGATCGCTTACCCGTATGTTGCCCTTTCAGTTTCGAGGTTATCTTCCCTGCTGAAGTTATGTATAGCACCCAGCGCGCCCCGGTGGCTTCCGTATACAATGCTCTGTGGCCCGGAGGCGCCTTCATGTGAGCCACCCTGTCAGTCACCACTCTACCGCTGTCCTCACAGCAACCTTCTGCACAGCGCATCATGGGTCACCTTCGGGTCCTTCCACATTAAGACGTCCTGGGCATGGCGGCTACCTTCCGCTTGCCAGGCTATCCCATCGGTGCTTCAGATCATCTTCCTCTACTGGGGCCCGGAGAGCCCGCGTTGGCTCGTCTCTAAGGGCCGGTACGGTTTTTTCTCGACTTGTCGTTCACTCCTCAGTTGACATGGTCGTTTCAGGGAAGAGGAAGCTCTGGAAACACTTGCATACTACCACGCCAGCGGCAATCGCGACGACCCCCTTGTGCAGTTCGAGTACGCTGAGATCAGGGCGGCCCTCGCAGAGGAGAAGATTCAAGATCAGGCCGGATGGCTTGACTTGTTCAGGACATCGGGAATGAGGAAGCGCATGAGGATCATCATTGCCATCGCCTTCTTCTCCCAGTGGAGCGGTAACGGTCTCGTGTACGTTTTTTCTTGTTACATTCTAGTTCTTAATAGAATGCTAAGCGTCTCCTCCTTCTCTAGTTCCTACTGTGCGCCACTCTTCTCTTATATCGACTACGGGACGCCTAGCTCACTGCTCATTATTGTCCAGATCTCAATCAAGTGTTCGATACGATCGGCAGTGAGTAGCTTCTCGTGACTCCTGGCCAGCCTGACCGACTTGAATTCACGCTTCTCACAGTCACGAACAAGGTTGAACAGCTCTTGATCAATGCATTCCTCAACATGTGGTCCTTGATCCTCGCCGTCCTCGGTGGCCTCTACTGCGACCGCCTTGGTCGCCGCACCCTCTTCCTTACCTCCACTGCGGGCATGTTACTCTTCTTCTGTCTGCAGACAATCGGCTCCAGCCAGTATGCGCTACATGGGAATAAATCCGCCGGCAATGCCGTCGTGGCCTTCATCTGTGTGTACTACCGCCCGCACAGTGTCGGATGACGACCTGACTTGCTTATGCACACGGTAGTCTTGTACAGCGCCGCGTACGCAATTGCGTACTCCCCGCTCATCGTCTCCTACACGCTGGAGATCCTGCCCTTCAATCTTCGCGCGAAGGGCATGACGACGTTCCAGATCGCGGTCACCGCGTCGCTCATCTTCAACCAATATGTGAACCCGCTGGCCCTCAAGGCAATCCACTGGAAGTACTACGTGAGCACCCTCCTTTCGGGCTGTCCACGCTGCACGACTCATCCGCAACATTGACAGATCGTGTACTGCGTGTGGGACGCATTCGAGCTCGTCTTCATTTACTTCTTCATGGTGGAGGTGAGCCCTACTTACCTTCGCGTACTCCGCACGATGTCTGATGCGACGAAACAGACCAGAAACAGGACGCTCGAAGAGACTGCCGTGTATGTATCCATGCATCTCGTTCGTGGCTATTTGTCACTGACTTCGGTTTTCGCAGCCTGTTCGACGGCGATACCAAGCTTCTTGGGCTCACCAGGCGCGCCGCTGCCGAAGCCGGCATGGAAGGCGCAGATATCAGGGAGAGCGAGAAGATCTCCGATGAAAAGGAGGCCATTGACATGGTTGAGACGGTCAACGCTTGATTGAATGGGGATACCCTACACGTGTTCGGTTTCTGTTTCCTGTGTATCATTACTTTTTCAGATTGTCTGTAGCTTGGGTAAACGTTGAACTTACGAAATGGAATGATCCACGATTCAACTTGTCGTGATGCCGT
>MU277265.1:8853-40928 GCA_022160305.1 Artomyces pyxidatus | reverse complement strand
TACTTAGCAGCAACAGTCTCGGACCTGTGGAGGTGCCGGAGTAACACATCAAAAGGCTGAGCTTAAGCTTACTGTAATGCCTTGAAGAGGCCATAATAGCAGCATGTCCTGTGACATGGACTTTGCGGCGACACATCGGAGGGCAAGGAGCCCTGTGGAAGTGGGTCTTGGCAGTAGGGCGGCCATCGATCTGGGGCGTCAATACAATTTTAGAAGAGGAAGAAGCCACATATGTGTTTCGAAGGAGTCTCCAAACAAAGGTCTGAGCCCGAGTAAGTATGGCAACAGTACATCGAGGCCGAGGGTTGTTTTGAACTATCGGGGCGCCAGCTCCAAATCTGCATACACCGCAAGCTTGGTCCCTATAGTATGATACATAACTCGTACCGCGTCGCACGCTCTGTGAGCGTATGTCCAACTCCTTCATCGCTAAGCGAGGGTCGTCTTGGGCGACAAGGCCTTCAGATGTCGAGCGTCGCGACCTTGGAGTAACTACACGAGGTCACAGGGTAATTATCTGCGATGGAGGAGAGGGCGGGGAGTAAGGGATCAGTCGGGCAGGGTAAGTCACGTAGCAGGGGCTGCCGAGAGAGTTGTACTGTACGAGACCTAAATGATGCCGGCGGCTAAGAAGTAACAAATCGCTGATGAACAAGAGTGTGCGCGCTTGGGCGGTCTTCGGTGAAACCTTTGGTACTGCTTCCGCGCTACGAAACGTAGGTCGCCGAAGTCAGAACCACAGTGGGAGCTCAAGGCCTCTTGAAATGAACTGAATGCGAATTACTTACCTAGAGCGGTGAACCGGACAGGCCGTCTGCTTCGGTCGAAAGCAGTACCTCGGCGGGCTTAAGAGGTGAGCTCTGACTCAAGAAATTCTCGGTCAGATGGAGACACGTTACTTGATTGTCACGCTCGTCGAGCAGACAGTTCCAGTAACCAGGATGACTGAGCAATCATGAGGAAGAAAACGAATAAAGTCGCGAAAAGTCAACCGACACGGAGCTCTCGGCGCTCAGACGTTTGCGCGAGATAATCGGACAACTGTCGCCGCCGCCTGCTGGGAAAGTAGGGCAAGAAAGGGAGTCCCTTCATGATGGTGCTCATACGGATTCTCCGAGGTTCTGCGCTTCCAGGTGCGACATGATGGAGCCCTTCGCGGCGACCTTGAGCCACGGCCTTGTCATACTTGTGCCCGGGATATTGTTCGACAATATGCCTGGAGCCGTCCTGGAGCTGCGTAAGGCGCGCCTTCCCTTGGCTCACGACCCTAGGATCGTGGTCGCTCCGCAGCCGCGCGACGATCGTGTCCGACGAGGTCGCTTTCTGCTTGCCGAATTGCTAGTCACGGGTGGTTGGCGCATCGTCGACATCCGACGCAGCTGCACGCCCATGGAAGGAAAGTGAAAACGACACACTAGTAAGTTATCTCCAAGACGCTTGATGTTCGAGACATCGACAATTGACGACTTGCAAAGCCAATATTCTTTTTCGATTTATTTTCGGCGTTAGATCACGTGCTGGCAATCACACATCAACACAGCGCGTCGCGCGACTCGCGACGCGGCAATTTGACGCTCCCGGATTTCTTCTCCCTCTTGCCACACAGCTGCACGCATAGCTTTTGAGAGTCAGGAATGCCATGAACGTCTCAGTATGATTTCACTCTCCGTCAGACCCACCCATCGGAATCTGACTTGTTCTTGTTTTTTACAGATACCTTTCGATATCACCGTGCGTGCTATCGGAGATGCTCTCCTGGAGCGTGTCGCTTTCTGGGAAACGTTAAGACCATGGTTCCTCTCCAAATGTTACACTCTACATGCGCTGCATTGTAAGCAATACGGGCCTCCTAAGATTCCACCTGTGCCTGTCTGCTCCGTTCCCATCTTCGGCGGCATCGACGGAGATGCTCCCGACCACCCTTATGCCTACTTCGGAGTCCCCAATACGATCCTACCAAACTCGCGGCTTATCCGGGCGATAAAAACGCTGGAGGCATGCAGCCCTTTCCTCCCCTCTCCGCGCAATTCCAGGTACGCCTCTACATCAACTGCGACATCGTCCTGCGCTGATGTCTCCTCAGGACCGGGTCTTCTTCGCGCAGGATGCTCATCGACGACATGTAGCGATCAAGATCATTCAAGATGCTACAAAAGAGTATTGTATTCTGAGATACCTAAGTAAGCAAGATGAATTTCTCTCGTCTGATGAATTTCGCCTGTACTCGACATGCTTCCGTACGGGAAGCATTGGTTCGTGGTTATGCCTAGGTGCTTTCAGAACTGTCTTCATTCCATACAGTCAACTGATGGCAGGAACGAGGTGGGGTTACAGCTACGGAGACTTAGCTTTCTCAACTATTCTGGCGTGCCTCCGCTATATGGTATGTTGCTTAACAGTGGTTGAGAGGCTAGGATCATCGCGTGCGTTCTCACAATATATTGGGGATGGCATTCCTGCATCGCCATTGCATTGTACACACGGTAACTCTCGCCTGTTTTGTCCAATAACGGCCTCGTTGTCTTATCACGCTCACAGGACATCAGAGAGGACAATATCCTCACGAATCAATTCGGCTCCGAAAATTTCCGGACGACGACTTCCAAGTTACGAGATGCCTTGCACCGTCAGGATTTGATGACACACGCTATCATCGACTTCGACCTTGCGCGAATGCTTCCTCCTGGAACAGACTACCTCGATGCAGCGGAGCTTCGCCACTGGTGTCCTCTGAATCAACCGACTCGGAGTGCCGGAGAATTACAATACGACCCATTCGTGCGCAACGTGGGCACACTTGGGGGCATGTTTTGCAGCAAGTTTCAAGTATATCGTCCCGACATTATTCGTTCGCCCCTCACTGATTCTTTGTTCGCGCAGGCTTTTACCAAGGATGTACCTCTCATGGCCCCCTGCCTCGATAGGATGGTGACAATAGATACCCAACAGCGCTTCACGGCGGCCGAAGAACTCGACTTTCTGCAGAACGTCCGGCGCCCAAGTCTGACGTATCAGTTATTCCACGCGCAGGCTGTCAGGCCAATAGGTCGCTGGACACATGATAGGTGGCAAGGTCTCCCTCCGGAGTTCGTCGAAAAAAGAGCTGCGTACCGTGCTCCCAAACCCTCCGCAAAGACCGTCTTCCTCCGTCGCGTCTGTAAGTCTCAAGCAGGGTCGCACGTAGATCGCATGGCTCGTCGCGCAGTGCGGTTGGTCCGTACTCAGTTGGGGAGATTCAGTTCTGGGCCTGCGTATGTCTCCCCGTTGGCGCCTTGAATAGCACTGGGTTTATTGTGTGTTGTTCCCTTTCGTACTGATATGGTGTCCTGACATTGGAAAGATCACAGATCAGAGTCCCTTGAAGCTTACCTCTTCCGAGTGTTGCCATTAGTTAGGGGCCCTTTCTTCGGAATGTATTCACCGGCGCACCGTCGTAACTGTACCACCGGTATGTAAGTGCTCCACATCGAGGTGAAGGGACGTAGGTCAGTCCTCATCGTGGGCTGTCGCCATAGCAGCTCTAGATCTCCAGCAGCCAAATTTCATTCATTCTTGGGGGAGGTAGCAGCGCTATGCTCGTACGACGGTCGAACGCTATCATGACTGCGGCACTGCTTCGATATGAATAATGCCCAAGGCTTCTTGATATGACAGGTGTATGAGGTGCTGAGCTAGAGTGGCGAATAGGTTAAAGAAACTGCCCTGGTCAACGGCGGTACCATGGCGGTCTTGAAACTTCAGTAAAGACTTGACTCAAGAAGTTCTCGGTCAATATAGGATATCCGCTACTTGTCACGTCTGCCGAGCAGACCATAACAGAAACTATGATAACTTAGCGATCATAAAGCTGAGGACGATTTATCGTCGTAGATAGTCAATGAAACGCGGCTCTCAGCGTTCAGACATTTGCGCGAGATAATCGGACAACTAGGGCTATCGTCAGCCCGGACAGCAGAGCAGGAGAACAATCACGCACCTTCAACGCGCCCGTACGGATGCTCTCGCCAAGGTTCTGCACCTCCTGGTTCGACATGACCCGCGCGATGGCGTCCTTCGCCGCGACCTCGAGTCCCGCGAGGCTGCCATCGCCGAGCAGCCCGCCCTCCGCGTTGGCCGCGACCAAGTCGTCCTCCTCCTCGCGCCCGAAGTACTGGTTCGACGAGATGGACGTCGCGCCCTGGAACTGCGCGAGGCGCGCCTGCCCCTCGCTCACGACCGCAGGGTCGTAGTCGTTCCGCCCGAAGAACATGTCCGACGAGATCGCCTTCTGCGTCCCAAAGCGGTCGCGGGCGGTGGTCGGCGCATCGTCCACCTCCGGCGCAGACGAGCTGCACGCCCGGGAAAAGGATCAGACAACGGCCGCGACAGAAAAAAAAGCGCGAACGCACCTGGCTCGCGAAGACGCCGCAGCCGCGGCGACGGGCATCGCGCCGAAGCCCAGCCGCTTCATGCCCATTCCCAACCTCTCCATATCTTGGCTGCTCCCGTTAGGCTTCGGCGTGGCCTTCGCGGCGCTGGCCGTCGCCACCTTCGCGGCGGCCGGCTTGTTCTTCAGCTCCAGCGCCTCCGCCTCCTTCCGTGCGCGGGCCTCCGCCTCTTCCCGCTCGCGATCGTACCCAAGCTGCTTGATACGCTCGGCTTCCTCTGCTGCGCGACGCTCGGCCTCTGCAAAATCGAGGGGCGCTGCGGCCTTGCGTGCACCAAGCCCGCCCAGCTTCGATTTCTTCGGTGCTGCGGCTGCGGCGGTGGTTGAGATAGTGCTGCTGGAAGAGGAGAGACGCGTGGCGGGGCGGGCACCGCTGCCAGTGGTCGAACTCGCTCGGAGGGAGGAAGAGGTCACGGTGCGAGGGCCGGAAGGTGCAGATGATGCAGACGCAGCGCGGCCTAAGACCGGTGGAGCGGTCGGTTTTGGTGATGGGGTGGAGGGCTTGGAAGTCGCGGGTTTGTCCCAGGACGAAAAGAAGTCGTCCTCATCAGCGCCTGCAGCGGGAGTAGCGACAGCCTTGACAGCCTCTATGCCGTCGATTGCGATACCGTCCGGAAACCTGCGCGCGTTGGGCGAACGCGATTGGGCTAGTTCGTTAATGCGATAGCTTGAATAGACTCACTTTATAGCATCCTCTCTAACGCGCTTCGCGAGCTCCTCCTTGTACAAGTCGGCGACTCGGCTGGTGTACTTCTTCTTGACGTCGGACTCTGCTAGGAGAGACGATCCACCGTGTCGTGTGAAGAAGTCGGTCGCAGAGCCATTGCCGCCAACTTTCATTGTACGCAGCTGGTTCAGCTGCCAGCTGTCGAGATTGGTGGATCTGCGGAATTCCATGAAGACAGGTAGCGGTCAATCTACAACGGTTCGCACCTAACGAAGCTGATGTGGACACCCATATTCCTATGCACACTTGAGCAGTCCAGGCAGATGTATACACCAAACGTAACGCTGGACCATGTTGGATTGCGAGCTTGACAGTCGAAACACATCTTGCCGACAGTGAGTCGGCGGAAGTAGGTAGATGTCATGGAGGGAAGTACCTTGTTGCCCTTCCCTGACTTGAGGACTTTGAAGACTTGCTCGGTCTCTGCTTTGGTGGGATCTGCCATAACTAGGAGCGAGAAAAATGAGCAATGAGAGGATGTTTGATGAAAGGGCGGAGGGTGCGATGCTACGATCGAAAGAATGAAGACGACGTGTCCGAAGTTTGTGAGTGTCCTTACATCAGATAAGACGGTGCAAGAGACGTCCAGAAGCCCGCTTAGCTCAGTGGTAGAGCGCGTCACTCGTAATGATGAGGTCGGTTGTTCAAGTCAGCCAGTGGGCATTCCCCAGATTGCCAATGGAAAACTTTTGTTTCATTTTAGCTGGCGCAGTAGTACTTCCATGCTCGGGCCTAATTTACCGGCTCGTAGTCGATGGCACAAGGCACCGCTGTTGCGAGACTTTCTACTATTATGAGATTAGAGAAAGTTCTCTCCGAGGCGCTAGCGACGAAGCATATGCAGACCCGAAACCAATTCACAGCTCGATTCGAATAAATCGCCCTATGTGACGAGATGCACGAACTAACTGCCACCCTGCTTGAGTCTTGCAGATGCCGTGGAGGAAGACTGCTGTTGCGGTGTGTCGAGGCGCACAATACGTAGCCCACTGCTCCACAAATTCGTGAGGAAGATCACTCCACCGGTCGTCTTCGCAGCTACCAATCAACCAGACAGCAGGCCGACACGATAACTGGTCATACGCCAGACTTGCGCGCAGGACGTGATGCAGAAAGTCGAGCGCTTTGGCCGCCGTGAAGCGCTGTTGTATGTCTATTGTCACCATCCTATCGAGGAAGGGAGCCATGAGTGGCATATCCTCAATGAGACCCTGGGCACAAAAGTGAGCAGTGAAGAAAAGATTACTGCTACGACGAGATACCTGAAATCTGAAACAAAACATGCCACCAAGTGTGCCCACGTCGCGCACGAATGGGTCGTATAGTAACTCCCCAGCACTCGGCGGATTCAGGGGATGCCACCCGCGGACATACGCTGCATCGAGGTAGTCTATTCCAGGGGGAAGCATTCGTGCACGGTCGAAGTCGATGATAGCGTGTGAAATACGATCCTGACGATGCAAGGCATCTCGCAAGTTGGAGCTCGCCATCCGGTATTGCTCGGAGCCGAAGTGATTCGTGAGGGTGTTGCTAATCCTGATGTCCTGTGATTGCGATGAGATAACCAGGCCGCAGATGAGACACACGAGCGTTACCGCATGTGCAATCCGATGGCGATGCAGGAATGCCATTCCCTAGAAAATGTATTGTAAGCTTGCACGCCACGATCCTACTGTCTCACTCACTGTCAGGCAACATTCCATGTAGCGGAGGCACGCTCGAACAGTTGGAAAACCCGACTCCCCGTAGCTAGTACCCCACCTGGTACCTGCTATCAGTAAACATCACGAGCTCAAGACTGCTCTGAACGCACCTTGGCATCACCACAAACCAGTACTTCCCGTACTGCAGCATGTCGAGTACAGGTAGGACACATTGGAATCCTTCAGACGAGAGCAGGTCATCTTGCTTACTCAAGTATCGCAGAATGCGATACTCTTCTGTAGCGTCTTTGACGACCCTTATCGCTACGTGTCGTTTATGAGCATCCTGCGCAAAGAAGATGCGAGCCTGAGAAGGCTATCAGTGCAGAATGGCGGCGCAGTGGACGTTAAGGCGTACCTGGAAGGGTGCGAAGAGGGGTGGATAGGGCGGCGAACATCCACTCGTTTTATCGGCAGCATATGCCTCGAGTGCTGCAGTCTCCTCCTCGTCCATTCCGAAATAGGCATAAGGGTGATCGGGCGCTTCTCCGTCGATGTCGCCGAAGATGGGAAAGGAGCAGACAGGCTCGGGTAGTTTCTCAGATCGCCCAGAGTGCCTGCAATGCAGTGCATATAAAGTGTAACCTTTGGACAGGAACCATGGTCTTAGTGTTTCCCAGAAAGCGACACGCTTTAGAACAGCCTGTCCGCGGGCACGCGCGGTGATATCGAAAGGGATCTGTGAAACGCAAAAATAGATCAGATCCAGATGGGTCTGACAAAGAGCGTAATCATACTGAGAAGTCCATGCCAAGCTTTCGAATGCTAGCTGCAGAACTGTAGTGACCGCAGAGTTCAAGGTCAAGCTGGCGCAACGCCGCGCGGCCCGCGCGCTATAGCTAGGAGGCGCCAGGTACAAGCAGGTACACCGCGCTTGTACTTGGCACTGCCACCTCCTGCCTCCAGCTGCGAAAGTAGTTTGCCGACGCTCGTGTGCGACTAACATATCCACATATCCAGATACAATAGACGGGCACATGTTCAGTACGTACATTGTTGGCAGGAATAGACATGCGATCCTTTGCAGTTCAAGTCCGCCTAGCTGTCGACGCCGTGGCCATCCTCCGTGCGGCGGACTTTCGTAGGCGGACCTTCGTCCTGACCTTCCCTGCTCTCTGTCGTCGCGGAGACGGTGTTGGCGAGCCCAAATAAGTGATAAGAAGGCGGTACATAACTTGAAAGGTCGTCCTCGGTTTCATTGTGGGAGGTTGATCGCTTGTTGCTGATCGTTGCCGCGGCATCCTGACGGCCAGGCGGCTCGACGGCACCCTGCCAGTCCTTGACCCTGTTATAGACAATCTCGTTGAGTGGAGCAATAAGTGAGAAAGAACAGAGACGCACCAACAAGTCATTTTCCCGGCCGCGCACGATCCAGGTGAAGATAGCGCCTATCCAACTCCTTCCGACACCTCAGCGGCGCTCGGTGCCAGATCCTCCTCCTCGACGTAAGATTCGATGATCCCCACGGGACTGTGGTCTGCACTTTGCGTGTGTGCCGACGCGATGCAGGATGGGTCGACGTGGACGGAGACATTGACAATCTGATCAAACATCGCAGACGTTGGGATCAACGACTCAGATAGTAGAGAGAAAGTAGTACATACAAAGGGGGCGCAATGTTTGGCTGGGCGCACGATCGGGATGACGATAGGAGGGCAGTTGATTGTGTAGAAGTCGACATGTTCCTCTGAGAGGTCCAGGTCAGATTCTTCGTCGAGACGCTGGTGGAGGTCCTGCTGCGATGGTACGTCAGGAGGAGCCTGTAGAACAAAGCCAGTGAGTGACTGACTGACTTCCGGCACCGAGGACACGCACCGCAGATGCGCTGGCAGAAGGCAGCGAGAACGTCGAGAACTCCTTCATGGTGGTGGACGACGCGGAAGCAACGCGCGTCTCTGCGGAGACAACTCACCGGATGCGGAAATCAGCCGTCCTCCGTGTGCATCTCATTTGATCCTGCAAACTACTGATCAGGTCTCTATGCTATCGGAACCTACGCGTCACTACAGTGGGTCTGTGGCGACTACAGAGACATGATAGGGCCCCGCAGATGTAGAGGAGACTCCATCGTGGTCAGTCGGCACCTCCGAAACTACCATCATATGAGTTGTTCCTGATAGGCTGCGGACGGAGACATGCCGCAGTCCGGTTGGCGTTGGCCAGCTGGACCGTCCAGCCAACAGATCCTGTTCTGGCTGGTTAATACCAGCTGGAATGCGGTAGATCGCACCCACCCGTTGCTTCTCCACATGGATGTCCATTGAGCGCGCCGCAACGCGTTAGCTGGACCGCAAACGTTGCGGCAATGCCTCACATATGCTGGTGCCATGGCGGCGAGCTAAATGGATACATATACATCCGTCCTCCGCCATAGAATCCAACGAAAAACTCACCGATGACACCCCCAGACGCGATGATCAGGGTGAGTCCGACACGCGAGCCCTGTTCCAGGCTGACTCAACGGGTACGCTACCAGTCGACATGCGACCCGCCTCCCAGGCCGGCACCGGTATGGGAGCACTTAGTATGGCCCTACAGCATCATCGCTCGCACCTTCACAGTACCCGGCGCCAGGACCCTCCTCTCGCTAGCACTGAGGTGCACAGAGAGCGAGTTCGATAACCTAACCTGGGAGGGCCTCCTTGTGAACAACTTGCCTTGCTTCCCAGGGTCGATCTCCGTGTACACGGCTATCGAAGTCTTCCAACATCTGGCTCCAAACGAAATCACGTCCGCCGATGACGAAATTGCTGTACTTGATTGGCTGCTCGATAGCCCTACCGCACGCGTCATCACTCAGGACCGGTGGGTCGCGTATACAAGCGGGTTTCGCGCGGAAACCGAGCTCCGAGGAGGCGTTCCGCTTCCGCAATTCTTCATCAGACCCGACGGGGCCGCCGGCATCCCCCTCCACGTCGCGCTGGATGCCACTGACGAGACGTTGAAGGAATTCTCCCGGCCCTTCGTGACGGGGCATTCCTCCATCAAAGTCAGAATCGGGGTACGTGTGTTCTCCGGCTCGTAGCATTGTAGATGAACTCACTTCAATTCCGGTAGTGGTGTGGATATGAGCCCTGGGTCGGCCAGATACAACTGATGAGACAGCCTGGGGAGAAGCTGAGGGTTCAGAAAATGTGGGTGAAGAGACAGGGGGTTGAGGAACTGCGGATGATGGCAGTTCGCGAGCCCGTGTCCCGTGCGACATTTTTGCGATCTCTCGCAGTAAAAGTTATCCAGTTCATGAAGGTGCGTACCGCTTCCAGTCCGCATTTTTCATATAATATGCTGACGACGGAGCCAGACGGCGGAGGAAAAGGGTCCAAACGACAAGAGCAGGGCCGTGCACCGAATCGGTACTCAAGGAGTTTCTTCCGCAGACGTCATCTTGATGGGCTTCGTCACCGTGTCCAAAGGGTCGATCATGCCACTCCTTCGCCTTCGTTAGGCGACACAAGGCGGCGTGTCTGCTGGAGTATGTTACGAGGAAAAGAGGGCGCACGAAACTGGTGCACGGCGAATAACCAGAACGAATGACAGGCGTGGGGTTTACGCGGGAGCTCGACACGGATGTCGCAGGTGATGGCTCTCTGGAAAGCGGTACGACGTGCGGTGATGTAGGGTGTGATGAAGACGCCAACAGTTATGGCGAAAGAGACCCGAAGGGATGACTATGACTTATGGTCAGTATGAAATTTATGTTGATATGTGTCTCCTCGCCCCGATAGATACCAGGTACAACAAGTATGTTGTGTTTTCTCCTACGAAGACTTCCGGTTACAGTAACGCATACTGCTTGCAGCCGTCCCCAGGGAAACTGGACGCGGAGGACTAGGAGTGAAGCAAGAAGCAGGACGTGTCAAAGTCGGAACACATTGGCCGCATGCATAGCTAAACAGACGCGAAATTTGCTTACTAGACGGATCAGACTGATCCGCATCGTCGGCAAATTTCAGACTCTGAGTTATATATAGACTCACGTCGCGTTATTAGAAGCACCACGTACATGGGACTTGCATAGTCAGCATATCCACCGGGATTTGCTGACGCAGCGGGCAAGTCTGATCCATGTAGTCAGCAAAGTTCGTGTTTGTTTAGACGATACGCACTCCAATCTTGTATTCTCGCTCTATTCTTTCTAATTATTGTGGCGATGAGCATCCTTCTCTCTCCCCTAGCACTGATAGTTGTCTCAGGAATCCGAACGTGCTCAGGCGGACACGAAGCGCGCACGTACCGGGAATTTCGAGTTACGCCACACAGTGAATTCCAACGAGAGTGGCAACCTCTACTTGTGGACCACGTGTGCGCACACTGAGCGAGGATGACACGATGCGAGAGTGGCTGAGCGGACAAAAGGTCGATTCGTCTGGCGTCTTTTAGGACCTCGTCTTGCAAGTCTTTGAGTGCGCCAACCTCGATGACCCGCAGCGCATAGTGAGCCAGCGAGGTTCCCGGAGCCAGAGAGTAGCAAGATAGAGACAGGTAGCGTTGCAACAGACGCATATATCGACAGGGGTGATTCATGATGGCGTGTACGTGCCAATGAGTAGCAACAAGTCCGTGTGACAGTCCTGTTCGCCCGTGATGAGATTATTGACCAGTCTCGAATCAGAGGGGATGTCGCTGGTTACGACAATGAGGCAAGGCAATGGCGAAGGACTGCGATCTGGTCGTGTCGACAGAAGACAAGCACATGGCACTATCCATAGACTTTAGCTGTGCCGACCAAGCGATATAAGTCGAGGCGCGCGTGCTGATGACGGTCATTGATGCCCGGTATAGGAGCACGTCTTGGAGCCGACGCCGACGGTCCACGGAGAGGCGTGAAATCATCGTGTCGTCGTCGCTGGTCGCATGATATGAGGACGTAGGTAGTAGAGCTTCAAGTGACTTGCTCCAGACTTCTCAGCAGGGCGGTTCTCACGCACGCAAGATGTCCAGATTAGGAGCTTTGGAGGCTGAGTTCGGTAGGGTTACAACGTCCTCGTACAGTACTGCTTGTGCAGTCTCATCACTACTCTCATGAACCACATATAAGCACATAGAATTTCAAATTGTATATCTCTGTAGATTTTGAAAGCCTCCGAGTCCCTCGGGGTATCTATTCCATCCACTCGTACACTATAAACCTAACCCCAAATTGGGTCCTGGTCCGTTTAGTTCCGCGCTGTCCGAGTCGCTTTTCTTTCTCTCTTACTTGTGACCCCCATAGATGCGCTCGGGATACCTCGTCCTTGACATGCATCTAATCTACCCTCCCACTTCCCAGTAGCGCTACCTCAAATCCAGCCCGTGGGGATCACCCGGTCTGCGTCCGTGACGGTGCAGTGCACTACTTGTTCCCGGTACGTAGCTGCATCGCGATGCTCACCCTGTTAGGGGACTCGATTGTATCACGACGTCGTCGGCATGGTCATATTTTGAAATCAGGAGTGCGTCCATGATAGAGTTGGAAATGTGACCTGCGAGTTGACGGCGTGAGCAGCCCAGCCTTCCGCTGCCATAGATTCACCAAGATTCCCCTCCTCAGGCCATCGTCAGCCACCTGCACGGCGCATTGCCTGGCGCCACGCTCTACGTATGAAGCAATGCCACGCCGTTTGCACGTCGACTTCCACCCCCATCGTTCGACATGCCGATGGACCCCCGCCGTTCCGGCTCTCCCCTTTTCCTTGCTGCAAGCTTTGGCCTACATCCTGCACTTCACCTACATACATGTCTTTGAACACTGCCGCTTCTAATGTTGCTACTCTCTACGACTCTGCCACTCCGGTCAACAGCCAGTCATGCGTGGACGACTCAGGCAGGCAGGCGGCTCGACATGGACGATGTCCTCCAACGACTGCTCGACACTGGCTCTTGCAAGTTCTTCGTCGACAACCTTCGCTTGACTTTCGCTGTCTGTCGACGACGTCCTGGTACCATCGACGTTTCGCTCTTGACTATCGTTGAAACTTCAAATAACCGCCGGACGACTTCTTTGAAATTTGAAAAAGGGTGGTACTGTGTCTTCGCTCTTGACTATCGTTGAAACTTCAGATCTCATCTCTTGTCTTTTTTAATCTACCGGTTAATACCCTCGGCGACGCCTGACCCAGCAACACCGTGCGTCGCGTGTCACCGCCATGTGCGGCCTCCGCTGCCAGGTCTGTCTGATCCCCATGTCGGCTGCGTTAGGCGAGGAGGTCACTCGTCAGCCGCAGAAGGCCGGACGGCATGAAAGGGGGGAGCGCAAAGATCGGTAGGTCCTGCTTGCTCAGGCGTCATTTAGCTCAGTATGTGTTTGCTGCTCTTTCTCTCTGTCACTAATCCAGAGATCGCTAAGTCCTTGCAACGTCTGCCCATTAATGCGCACCGAAGAAGACTCCGTCGGTTATATATGTGACTCAGATGCGCGCCCGGACTCTCCCGTCGCATTACTTGACTTTGGGGGTGACTATGTGGACCTCTATGGAACGTCAAATCACTGATCGCTCCTATTCCTCTTCGATTTTTGCGGACGAACACCATATCTACCTCAAAGCCCGCGCGAGCTTCACTGCCGATGGATCAGCGTGCGCATCAGTAGAACAGGACGCCGGTCAAAAGCGCTTGATATATTCCCTTGGATTCTTAGGTGCGTTAAATACTTACCGTTGCAGGTAATTTCTCTTACCGCAGCGAAGTATGACGCATGCTCATAAATATGATCGCTGGATATGGTGTCATGATGGCAACCCTCGTAAGCACTGCGTTGAGTACCAATGTCAGCGCTCAGTACCGGCCGCTGTTCTTGGTTTGTCTTACCCCCTTTCCGATTTCTCTCGACTACTCCACGCTTCTTATAAGCTCATGTGCTAATCCGAGCTTCAAAGTGTATGTCTCTACGTTCAATCTACAAGATACGTCTCTCATCCAATTTTTCGTTGTGCTTTCGTGCCCGTAATCTCGAGCCGAAACATGCCTCAAGATCGTTTCTCGACGCCAGGTCGCGACTTATTTAGCGTCTCTCATTGCGCCTTCCGATTATCTGAGTTATACTTCGGAGCCTGCGTGTCAATGCTTTGAAGTCAATGTGATTTAAGTTACCAGGCATGCGTGCGAGCCAGACTCCAGGCAAGCCGCGATAAGAAAGACTCATAGTATCTGCGATAGAGCTACTCAAAACATTGGCAATCACTGCCCACTGTTATTCGGTCAACAGAATACAACAAAGATGACTACGGCGACTGTCAAAACATGACATCCCCCGCGGCTTCGCGAAACAACATAACAGATAGGGACGAAATTTGGGTTCAAACTTTGCAACCTTTGCACCTGGTCCGCAGAGCGCAGCCTAGGTGAACTTGAATTGGACCTCGACGGCGGTCGCAGTCGAATTGTCGTCCGAGGTGACTGCGTGAAGCGGCTCTCAGCAACATGACCGAAATTTCGATGGGAAATCTTCAAACTCACCCTGGAGGGTCTGCGCGCCATCCGCACTGCCGAGCACGAAGTGGAAGTGGTGGTGGTGCTTGTGGTGCTTGTGCTTAGGGTGCTTGGGGTGCTTGTGATGCTTGTGGTGCTTCTTATGGCCGATGAACTCGACGTCGAACGTGTCTTCGTCCAACACGCTCTAGCGAAATCGTCACCGGGTCAGTCGGTTCGTCACATTCGACACGCGCAGAAAACTAACGAAGAACTGGTTGATCTGCGAGTCGTCGTCCGCAGTCGAGCAAGGGCCGCTGCTGATGTCGAAGGGCGTGGTGACGTTCGCGACGACGGGGACCGAGAGGCACGTGTTCGGAGTGGCGACGGGCACGATGTGCCCAAAGAAGACGGTGCCGTTCGTCGTGTCCTCGCCGGTCTCGCCTATGAAAGTGCTGCTGCCTGGAGTGCAGATGAGCGGTCGTCGTTGAATGCAGTGACGCGAGCGGGAACTTACACTCCAAGAACTCGAAGACGCCGGCGGTACCGCCGACGACGAGACGTGTGGCGGCGAGCGACACGGGCATCTCGACAGCGGCCTGCGTGCCGTCCGTCGTGTGCGCGCTGAGGGTGCCTTGGCCGACGCTCGTGCACGCGACGGCGGTCGTCGCGGGCGGGGGCGCTGACGCGGGCGCGGCGGACACGAGCGGCGCGAGCAGGGCGAGAGCGAAGAGTACGTTGCTGAACATCGTTGCTGGGTGTGCAGGTGTGACTGAGCTGAGCTAGGTCCACTGACAAGGTTCGATGTAGAGCAGGCCCGCACCTTTATACATGTGCGCGGGGGGAACCACGGCACGAAATACATTTCTTCATGCCGAGCGTCACGCCTAGTGCGCGCAAATACCGGGAGCAGGTCGGAACCAGTTCAGGCTAGAAGATTGGAGTCCTGCTCACCTGAAGCACGGCAATTGGTCAGTACCCACCCAGTCGAACGTTCCCAGAGTGTCTATTCCCGTACCTGCCGTTATGGTCGATTCTGTAAGAAGGGGTGTATACATGAAAATATTCGGAGGCTCTGCTCCTTGCGCATGAGGACAGTGGAAAATCCACGGCCAGAAGGTTCCAGGCGCTCACCTGAGCTGGGGCCAACGGTGAATGAGGGCCGTGCACTATTTTCAGTACAATGGTGATTCGTGGGTCTTGGCGACGTGTACGCGGTCATAAGGATTGTGGCGCTCACCTGAGCTCTGAAAAATGATCAACAATGCATGGACACAGCGCGTTTATTCTTGTCTTCGTGTTTCTATTTTCGCTGTGGTTGTTATTCTTGGATATGCGAAGACGCGTGAGCTGATTCAATTGCACCGAAGGAGATATAGCTCACCAAACGCTCTGTGCCATCTCCCCATTCTCCTCCAGCTCCCCATGCGCTGACGACGAAACGTGCGGACTTCTTCCGCGTGGAACTGGGGCACGCACGGTCCTCAGGGTAGAGTTTGCGCGCATGCCTCTCACCTGACTCGCTGTGTCTTCCCAGTGAAGCTAGTGAGGACCTACGGTGACGGCATTGTACTCGCAGCGCATTCCCAGGTCCCGTCTCAATTTGAAATCGTGTAACTCAGACGAGAATTCTGGGGCCGCTCGAGAGAGCAAACGTGCAAGATCAGGTCCGAGCTAAGAGAATGGTCCAACGTGGGATGCGGCGAGAGCGCGCCCTTGAGCTTCTGGCATTACTCGCAGTTATTCCAACGCTTTTACGGCGGACAAACCCGTTGCAGACCAAAAATATACTCGGAAGACCATCTGACACGTACCCTGGGGCCCGAGAACATCGTCATATATAGATCGGCGCCCAAAGAACCAAGAACACAAGCACCACCACGATGGCGGACTATAACTCTATGAGCTTGTTCTATTTTGAAGGGAAGGTCCATGGCCGTCGTACACATGGGGACCGTACAACGTCCGTCACTATTAGGCCTTTCGTTAGGCAAGCTATACCCGTATATACTGGGGAAGGTGCTTACCGCCCATTTTCAAAGGCCAGCATTCATCTCCGTGTTCTGAGAGCGCGACCGCGGAAATCCGCTGCGAAATGTTGTTGGGTATCACAGGAAGCTGTGACGGCTGTGGATGGACAGCAAGGCATCAAACTCCATCGATCATACCCGCATCGCCAATGGCGTCAGAGTACAATGCGCGCACGAAACCTCGTGACTGTAGCAACGATTACCTCTTCTACGGCATGTCCTTGCATTACCGAGGATCACGGTCTCATATGATTGCGCAGAAAGAACCGACCAAAGACCTAGATGAATGGGCAGACTGGCGGAAGAAACAATTCCATTGCTAGTGTCTTTCGTAGGCTCTGCGAAGCCACATTTCTGCGCAATAGCTAGCGAGGTGCCCCCTGTAACGTCGAGCCACGCACTGGTACTTAGTAAGAAATAGAACACGCCAGATGAGGATGCTGGGGCGGTGAAGCTGATCGAACTCCAGGGAGTACGCACTCTGCAATGGACACACGTGGGAGGATGGCGAGGTGTCACTGGCAACACTTGCGTGAGACAGAATCGTAAACGTGCGATGAGATGGAAATATCTTCAATAGCATGGGAAGAGTGCTGGTCAAAGACGAGGAAGAGTAGGTGCCGAAACCGGGGTCGCAGCGGCAGAGAGTGACGTTGGCGAGACCCTTGAATGTAAAGAAGTCCTGGTCCTTGCATGTGAGGAGGTCAGGGCGGTAGTTCCGTGCGAAGCATGAACATTGCGTGCGAGGAGGTGACCTTGGCGTGCAATGGGGCGGACCTCACGTGCGAAGAGGTGTCCCTTGCGCGAAAAGAGGCGGACCTTACGTGCGAGGAGGTGACCTTGCGCAAAAAGATGTGGTCCTCGCGTGCGAGGAAGCCGCGTTTCTACACGCGCGAGAGATGGCCGCGAGGTTCGTCCGCCCACCAAGACGGAGACAGAGGTATGTTCCACAATTTCTGCGTCGAAGTCAACGTTCTTCAATCAAAATCAGCTGGTAGAAAACCCATCGTGGGCGGTGAGGACGCTGGTAGACGCAGGGAGGAGGCGAGACTGGTAAGAGGTGCTGCGCTAATCATAACCGCCTGTCGCGGTGCACGAAGGCAGAATAAATAATACGTTCCAGGCATTGTCGCGAATAACTTACTCGTCACTGTATCGGGTACACCCTCGAATTCGTCTTCGTCAGACACGACAGATCTGGAGAGAAGATATCATCCGCGCGATGTCTTGATGGCATTTCTCTTTCTTTTCAAGCTGGCTGACGCCGACCTGTGTACTGCTGGGTGCACCAGTGACGTTGCGGCAGGAGCTGTCTCGTTACGTCGAAGGCAGTCTGTACGATTATTGGACTGGCGCAGGTGCGACCGGCTTGATCGAAACAGGGAGGACGCCGAAGCGGTAAGAATCCGAGTCGAAGTTGAAGCGCTATGTCGCGAGTGAAGAATACATCGGTCCGGCGATGGTGAGCATCGACGAGGAGATTTCTGGCGCGACGGTTGCTTGCCTGATGGGAACGCGCAAACAACGTCAGTAGTACCGACTGCTTTCGTCGCCTCAAGCGTTGAAAAAGACGGTCGTATCCTGACGGAGACTGATGGAAGCTGTGACGAATCCGCACGATAGCTGCGGGGAGCGGGAAAGGAGTTGTGCGTGCGGAGGAGAGCCAGGCAATCGCCCATTGGATCGTCTGGTATCTCGTCGCGGGAGGGTTTGTATATAATGTCGCGGCGGAAGTTGAGCCATCGACCGAGCGACATCCTGCGGGATGGGTCGTATCTAGAGAATGAGCAAGCCAGAACGACGCCGACTCTGCGATGTACTTTCACATACCGAATGCATATTGTTGGCTCTCGCAGAACACTTCGGAATATTCCAAGTAGTAGGGGGTGATGAAATGGAAACGAAACGGCGTTTCATGGACTCGGAGGCTCAGCTCGACGTTGAGATCAGACTGTTGCTCATTGTCATCGACGTCGATGACGGGGCGCAAGATGCCGACCACTCGCGATCGGCGGATACCGGAGACACATTTTCTTCTGTTCGCTGCCCAGGTAGACTGGGGGCCGAGTCTACGGGCAATTACTGTGATAAACACCGCGGGAGCTCGCCCGGTTTGGTCTCGTAGAATACCATCGAGGTATCATTGCGCAAGGTATGTGGTCTACATCAAATAATAGAGATACGGGATGGTATACGTGTCTAGCACATCACTCAGACCGTCTCCACAGGATCGGCCACCGTCACTGGCTGTTTTTCGGGGTCTCCATCAGTCCGAGCCTTTTCTATGTCTCCTACTTCAATCTCTTGCCGTCCTGCGTCGTTCTGGGACCCCTGCGAGTCCAGTCTTGCTTGCAATATCGCCTGCTTGCTCCACTCTGTTCCGCCTTGGTAGCCAATCCACGTGTAGCGCTCGCAGTGCGGGCCTCGAAGGACGAGAATGAGGAGCTGCCAGACTGTCCAACCGAGCATGACAAGCGCGGAGGCGCGCCATCCGTGTTCGACAAAGACTTTGGTCCCGACAGCCGTGCCCATGACTTGTCCGATGAAGATCTGCAGGAGGGTGAGATCATCGTCCTCCTCATTCATACTGGAGACATACCGAAAGGATCAAGACAGCGTTCAAGCGGGCGCGGGCACCCTCAGCAATTCTGGACTCCGGTAAGCAATGTTTGTATGCGGTAAATTCAAGATCCGTACCCGTAAACCGACGTTGTCAGAGAGACTTGTTGCATCTGCCGCGCAACATCTAGGCCGATGGTGACGATGATGACCGCGGCGATGTTGATTCCGGCCGCGCCCACATAGATACCCTGCATGACAAGGAGGACGAAGGTCGCTATGAGCGTAGCGTACCACGCGATAAGACCGTCGATGAGCCGGCCCACTAACGGGCTCATCATCACGCCGAACATGCCGACCAGACCAAAGAGGCCGATGACCAGCCTGGACGGATGCGTCAGATACAGCAAGTTAAGCATTTTCGTAGGGAGAGCGCTCACGTCGAGTAATTATACGGATCCCCGCCCAGGAGGAAGGTGAGCGTGACCCAGAAACAAGTGAAGCACGCGCTTGACGCGAGACTGATGAGCGACGCTTGTATAAGCACCGGCTCCGTGAACGCGAGCTTCGCCATGCTCCCCAAGATCCCCGCATACGTCATATGCCGATTGGTCGCGGGATAATCTGGAATCGTGGCCCACAGCGAACACAGCACGACGTACTGCACACCTAGCGACAGGAAGTATACCACGCGCCAGGTCACGAACTGCGCGATGATGCCGGCGACGACCCGGGCGATGAGGATGCCGAGGAGCAGGCCGGCGAGCACGATGGAGATGGCTGAGGCGCGGCGCTCCGGCGGCGCGACGTCGGCGGCGAGCGGGAGGAGGATCTGTGGCACGACGGAGGAGACGCCGACGAGGAAGGAGAGCGTCTCGAAGACGGCGAGGGAGCGCGTGATCGCGAGGCCGATCGTGAGACTGGCGCTTACGAAGGTCAGGAGGAGCAGGAGCGGGCGCCTTCGGACGAGGTCTCCGAGCGGGGATATTAACAAGAGCCCCGTGGCGTAGCTGCTGGAGGATCAGATGTATGAGAGGAGGATGGATAAAGACACCGTACCCGCCCTGTATGAGCGTTGGAATTCTGTGGAAGACATAGTAAGCCTTTGGAGGTTTACTTCAGAATTGTTGGACCGAAGTGCCCTACCTAGAGACTTCGCCATACGACACGTCGAAGGACTTCGCAAGCTGGACTAGGCGTCGTATAGGTGAGAGCTCGCGAACTAGAGTTCAAGGTAAATCGACTAACTGAGTAACGGTTGGCAGTAATAGAGGTTTGCAACCACTAGACACGTAAAATCAGTTCCTTCAGGGCGCAAATAACAAAGTACGGACATACAGAAAGTGCCCGAAATTCCGAAAACAACGTTCAGTAGTAGTCCAAACTTCGCGGGGTGCTCGGGATCGTAACGGAGTCTCCTGGGGATCGGAAGAAATCCGAAATCCTTGGTGCCACCCTCGGCCGCCAACTTGACATTGCTAGCTGGCAATTTGATGTCAGCGTCCTGCAACGTCTCGGCAGACCTCGACATGCTGTCCTGGAGAACAGAACGCAGTAGTACCGGCGACGGGGGGCGCAGTTGCGGTCATGTCGATGCGGCTATTTGAACGTTCGCAGATTGCGGTGATTTCCCCCATTCTCCGAAAACTTTTGCCGCTTATGGCATATTTTGCCCACGGTCTCACCTCTTCACAGCTGAGTAAGACCCCAAATTAGGTGGGTACATGGGCATTGTGCCGCCTGTTGGCTGACTATAACGGATGTTGTGTGGATCATGCACGCTGGAGTCAGTGAAGAGCGATCGATGACGAGATTGGGGGTGTCTCTCAGGCTATCGGAGCGCCGAAGAGGCGTAAAGATTGTGTCATTCGGAAGGATTGAGTAAAGAAGTTTCAACGCGAGACAAGTATAGCATGAAGATTTGCGAGAGCTGTCCACGATGAGCTTGTTGCACCAGTCCACGTTGAAGTGATCGTCTAAATCGAGTGACGCGCGTGACAGATGTGATCTGAGCGGATGGTCAACCACGCGATGGTCTAGGCAAGCGTTTTGTCAAGGAAGTTGAGAAAATAAGAGCAATGGCGTCAAGGTCGAGCTGGCGTGCGGGCGGGTAGGGAGGAAGTGCGTGTCGCGAACGATGTGCGTGTGTTCGAAGGCGGATGTGATCTGTTGGGATGGGTGCATCTCGTTGTCGAGATAGGTCATGAATGCGTGACATGTTAGTAGAGGGTTGATTCACTATGTTAAGGAAAGGACGCACGTATAGTGGGAACCCGGACAGATCCTTCCGCGCGCACGGAACTGCGATGTCCAATGGCACAGCGATCTGGTCTCGTCGGTCCCCAATTTTGCGACATCGCCTCCATGTCAAGCTTGAAATCCGCTGTCGCATAGCAGCCTTTTTCAGGTGTGGGGTAACCAGACTTTCGCATCCTTCTCTGTGAGAGGACTTTAGGAATCAGGACGAGAGAATCACGGAATACCGGAAGATACACCCACGATAGAAAGTAGATCGGAATGTCGTGGCGGTATTGGGGTTGCAACTCGCGCAACGCGTGCTGCCCTTGTGTGGACGGCGAGGAGAGAGTGGCATCTGCCGAACTTGACGCCTGCGTCGGTGAACGTCTACCGTGATTGGCAGGGAGTCGCGTGTCGCTGTAAGGTACTCAGGACTGTGGCCTTGGACATTCCTGTCAACCTGTTAGTTGTTCCGCATGGAGGGATCTTCGCGAGTCGTAGATGATTGTATGAACTGACGGGTCCAAGCTGGTTGTGCCACGAATTATGAATGGAACTAGGAGAAAGAGTGGGCGACTTGCTGGGGCTCGGCCGCGGTCGGCGAGCGGCGGCCATCCCGGAAATAGCCCGGGCCGTAGGCGCGAGTGTCGGCGACTCGGAAAGTCCTTTCTGACAACTTCAAGGTGCTCTCATTTCATTTGCAGGTTGAGCATCCTTTCTTCCGTCCATTGAGGGTTGCTTACATTTCATCATCATCAGACAGCAATATATCGTTCTCTGCTCTTCTCAAATGAAGCACAACCTCGTTCACCACTTGGAAGTTTACACCTTCACGCCGACATCCCTGAATAGACTCTCCGTTTTTCGCGAGAAACAGCAACAACTCACATAGCTTCGCGTGCGTACCCATACCATCTGACAGACACTCGTCGAGTATCTTTTCTCCAAGACGCTAACGACAGGCCTAGTCTTATCAGACAACACTGGCACCTGCTATGTCTCTATTCTCAGACGCGGAACTTGCGCGAGCGACGCGCACTCTGCATAGAAATCCCGCTCAAGTACGTATCATGCTTCTCGTAGCTTGCTGTCAAAGACTCAGTGTGCCATTTCACAGGCCTTAATGCGAGCACGAGAAGGCTCGATTATCGACATCGAGACGATCAGCAAGAACGCTGACAGCTTGCCGATGATCCAGACTATTGACCTCATTGGTATGTTCTGCGTTCACCTAGAGGCTTTGAAAGTACCCGACCTCCACATTCCTACGGCTCCCGGTAGTCCTTCAACTCTCGCCGTCGACCGCGCTGTCCCATCTCTCCTCGGCTTGGGATATTTAGCGCAGACTATGTCGCCCCTCGACATGTACTCCCGAGCATGGCGAGGAGTCCTCAAATGGCTATTCTTCTTCGACGAACTGTATGCTTATCCAAACACATGCTATCGAAAAGCCACCCGCAACACGGTCGCGCTTGTCCTGCACACCTTGGTCCAAGCACGCTTCATCCCCGCCTCTGCTGTTACGAACACACCCGAGATCGTCGCGCTCGCGACATCTCTGTGGCTAAATGAACATTCAGCGCCTTCGATGACGCATCCGGTAGGGTCCAGCGCCCTAGTAAGCATTCTTCACGCGAGTACTGCGGACGCATTACGCGCTGAGATCGTCCGACTTGCGGGCGGGAGCGTCGAGCGCGTCGCAAAGCTCGCCGTCTCGCGTCTGCAGCTCGAAATCGAATCGGAGGACCCGCGCTCACAGATGATATCGGTGTACACCGATTTGGTCTGTCACCTATCGTTGGGGCAAGGCCATACCCTGCGCGACGCACTTCTGCATCAGGCTGGCATGTCTATCATGACCAAGACTCTCCTGCTTACATCCCAACGAACCGCATCCGAGAGCTTCATCATGGACACGCTGGCCGCATGCGTCTCATATATCCGGGACTCCATAGAAGCGGGCGAAGGGGTTTGGTGGGTGCAGCAGGCTCTCCGCGCTGGCCTGCTGCAGGTGTTCTTCCATATCATCCCGAAACTCGGTCAGCTCAATCAAGGTGTTGAGAAGGTACTACTTCACATCCTTGCGGATGTCATCCCTCGGGCCTCGATACATGGTCTACAAATCGATCGTTGGGATTGTGCATGCCGCACTGACGGAACTCGAGACACGGGCGCACCAAGCAAGGATCGCCAGATCTGTCTTCGCAGACCCTTGGCAGTCCTTGCACCGGCTTGTTCTCGATCGCGTGGCGCTCAAGCACACGATGGACAATACTCCTAAGAATGTCGGTGTCTGCTCGAACGTACGTAGCCTATTTTTCTTTTTCTTTTTCAATTAACGTCTAATTACTCACGCCAGTGCGACAAGCGCATATCCAAGGAAGATCTGAAGAAATGCTCCCGATGCCACGCAGTCTTGTGCTGCTCAAGGAACTGTCAGAGGACCGACTGGGAACAGGGCCACAACAGAGAGTGTGCATTGCATACCCGCGTCAACGGTCAGCTTTGCATCTGTGTGGTACTACATCTTGCCACTCGTCCCTAATAGTCATCTTCTCTCTCTCACTTAGAGAATCGCGTCAAAGGCGCCAGCAAACAAGATCGCCGGTACAACCTAAGGCTTGCCGTCTCTTTAGCCGAACGGGGCATCTCCCAAGTCCGTGCCCTTGCCGCATTCTATTTCCCCGATATCCCGCTCTCGAAGCTTGGTGTACGCGTCGACTTCACGAAGGTACCCTTGGGGCTTGGACTGTTTCCCCTCGCCGATTATCGCGCCTCCGACAGTGTGGAGTTCTCTGATCCTGACACGGCGGCGCTCGAAGACGGGATCGTGGAGAGGGTCCGCGCCAGCAACGGCCGCATCACGCTCGTCGAGGCCGTCGCGAGCTGCGGGCGGATCAGGCATGTCGCGAAGGTGCGCGTGGTGCCGTCGCTCTGGGAGAGGGAGGACCGGAATGTTCGCGGTGTGCCGGAAGGACGCCGTCTGATTGAGGACGTTGGTGCTACAGGTCAACCGACCGACGAGCGTTGACACGTCTCAGGATTATCGGATGAAACACAATGAACCTGTCTGGAGACAAGAGGTGCAATTCCGTGTCCTTGGGAATCACGGAGAGCACGAGACGGCATGAATAGAGATCACGGAAGCAGTACATCTGGTGCGTGTCTGTCTACATCTATCCGCAGTGGGGACGGGGCGATCTAATGCACTTGCGGATAAGGTCAAGAAACACCCCTTGTGGTTGTGGTGAAGACGATTACTGGACATTGGTCGGACACTCAGGCGGATACATCGCGTGGCACATTGAGAGGTATATGCTCACGCGTCTCAGCTCTCGTCTCTCAGCTCTTTTCCTACCTATTTAGAACGTCAAGAATCTGGCTTATCAGACAATCCTTGTAACATGAACGTGATAGAGCGGACGGTGTTCGCCTCGATAAATAGGACCCGGTGACGTGTGGATGCCCTGTTAAATCGAGTGCTGAAAAGAGACTTTCGTGACGGGAAAAAGCAACGTGACAACGCAATCAGAGAGCAAGAACCGAAGGGGGTTAGACGGACCACCTTTCATTGGTTTCAACGATCGAAAAACCTGTATATATGCTCACCTGCGACCCAATCTACAGTCCTGCTGCGCTCCCCGGACCAGTAGCTAAGCCCAACACCCCAGGCAGCCCAAACTTCAGGTCGTCGACGCCGCGTGCCTTATCAGAGCGATCCTCTCCTCGTCCCGGACCTCAATCCGGCACTTGAATGGCACCGGGTGCCTACCAGAGACGCATCAGCAGTCCGCGCATGATGTGAAGAAAGGAGCACGCACGAAACATGCCCATCTGTAAATTCCGCAGGCGGAATGGTTTCCACGCCGTCATCGTCCTTCGCCCGCCCGATGTTGAAAGCAAATAAGATTGAAGTCATGTTGATGAACAAGGACGCAAGAGCGAAGTTCTTCCCCGGACATGTTCTGATATTCGAGATCAAATCGTGACCGAAGTCTCGTCGAATATGCGATGCTCACCTTCTGCCAAAGCCGAAGCACGTGTCGAGAGGATCCGGCTGGTGATTGGGCCCTTCATGCCGCTCAGGAGAGAAGCTCTCCGGGTCCGGGTACACCGCGCTGTCATGCATCAACGCCCTGTGCCGTCGCAGCGCGCCGTCAGCCCACCGCTCCGATAACCAAGCAAGGACGCACCAGACGTTCGCGGTCACCCACGCGCCCTTTGGGATCGTCCAACCCCGGTACTCGTCGTCCTCGGCAAGGCTGTGCGGGGCCGTCGGCACCACGGGGTTGAAGCGCAGCACCTCCTTCAGCACGCACCCGACGTACGGCAGCGCCGCGCGGTCCTGCATGCGCGGCACGCGCCCGAGCGCGTCGACCTCGCGCTGCGCCCGCGCGTGCACGGCGGGGTGCCGCGCCATCAGCAGGATGAACGCGCCGATGGCCGAGGCGCTCTGTAGTCAAAGAAGTCAGCGGTGTATCTCGCGAATCGGAGCGCGGACTGCCGCACCGTGTCGGAGCCGCCTGGGGTGGGGTGGGGTCAGACTGTGGCATAATGGGCGCGGGGAGGCGACGGACCGGAGTATAGGCTGGACGCCATGAGTCTGAGCAGCTCTTCCTCGTGCGCGGGGACAGGCTCGCCGCTGGGCGTGAACATATGCTCTGAAGTCCAGCTCGGGACCGCGCTGCCGTCGAGCTACGTGGGCGCCTGAGCTGCAGTCTGTTTATAAGAGCGGAGGGGCTGACCAGTGCTGCCTTGACCGTGTTATACGGCTGCGTCGTGAAGGCCTCGATCCGCCGGCGGGCGTCCACCGCCCAGGTTTGAAAGTGCGCGCCAGGGAACCATGCAGGCACGTGTTTCACTGGACGCGTTAGAACCGTGTTAGTGTTGAGAACGAGAGGGATATGAATAGTGGGTCACGCACAGATGGGGAACGAGTCGACCAGCCAGCGTCCGGGTGCGGTCGCCTCGGCGGTGATCCGCGAGTGGTCCTCCGCGAGCCTCACGAACAAATCGTCTTTGCTGGTGATCTCGATGCCATAGAGCAGCCGCAGAATCACGGAGGTCGTGGATCTTTAGCGCGGCCGGTCAGCGGCGCCCACGCGGGCCGAGAGCGACGTACAGTTTGATATGCTCGCGAAACTCCCGAGGCGATGCCGCGACGCTCGCCGCGAGCCTGTATGCGCCTGCCTCCTGGATCTGCCAGTACCGGGAGGCCTGGCTCCCGGGGGTGAAGGTGGTGAGCAGCCGGCGGTACTGCTTGTAGAGCGGGCCGTAGTTCGTGAACAGCATCGTCTTGCGTCCGACGAGCTCGTTCACCATGACCTGCTGGCGTCAGCGAGGGCAGGAGGTGAGCGCCGGGATGCCATACCAGTCGCGGTCGGTCGCAGTATCGCCCCGATCGCTTCTCGAAGAGTGCCTTGACCGCCTCGTGCGAGTTCAGGATCACGAACTGTCGGCCGAAGGTACGCATGTACATCACAGGGCCTGGACGCATATAGGTCAATTGCGTGTATCGTCAGACTGATAAGGCGTGTGTACCATATTGCTGGGACCAGTACGCGAGCGATCTGGCGATGTTGCGCTTGGGCATGTCGAGCACATTGCCTATGAAGGGGATCCCGGCGGGACCTGTGGATGTGCGTTGAGCAGGGCGCGGAGATGAAATGTGTGGAACAGAGCACCTGGAGGATATCGGCGTCGCTCACGCTTCTCAACGACGTACAGAAAAATAACTATTAGCAGGACTGATGCAGAGAGAACAGACCATAGTGAGATCGGAGGCATGTCTGACGCTTGCGCAGAAACAGCCAAGAACGAGAAAGAGGGTTACAACTGAGAACAGGACGAGCCACGAAGGAAGAGCCTTTTAAATAGTGTTGCGGACAACGCGAGAATGGCTGAATATCGCAGTTCAGTGCTACCCTCGCCAGGCCGTGATCATTGATGGCGCAACACAGCGGCATTACAATGGCGATAGATTCTCGATGGTAGAATGGAAGTTCTTGTCTGGTCCGGTGACGCGCAGGCGTACGTGGGAATGAATGAGCAGGCCGTAGTGAAACAGTGTTTATGGGCGATGCGAGGCCGACGCAATGAAGAGGTTGCAACCATCGATTGCGCGGAGGATACGTACTCAATACTCAGGCAGTTAGGCTGACGAGAATGCACGTCATTACTGTGGTACGATGATATCGGCGGAGGCTAATAATGTCGTTGCCGACTTGTATATCGGGGACTTGGTTCGCAAAAGACAGTGTTTCAGAGAGGGTCGTGACTGCCACGTAAAACACCTGCCAACGTCGCCTAGGCGGGGATCAAAAGAAAGGAGTATCAATCGCTATCAGAGCACGGTTTTCTGGTGAACAAAATGTGTACCTCCGTTCCGTAGAATTCAGGGGTACTCCGGAATGTGCGGGGCCGCGGCGCATTAAGAACTGTGGCTGCGGCGTGAGCCCAATGTCTGCTACGCAGCCGCGCCAGTCATACCAGTAATGTTGAGTTTTCAGCACTTCAGCGATGATTTCCACAGATCGCTCGCAGACCGAAGTTGGGATCAAACAGGGCTTCGGACGCCGACGCGCCAGAAGACGCTCATGAAGATGTGGTCCTCCGAGATCAAAGGAGATCAACCGCCGTAGGGCTGTACTCGCGTGTTCGACTTCCCGCCCGAGTGCGATTCCGCGGTTCCTGGCGAAGCAAGAATGAGCGTACATAGCCCTACTCTCTGATGTGAGTCTGGCACAAATAAAGCGTATCAGTGCATAAATGCTTCCGCTCGGACGCCGACGGCCCTGCTGAGGCACAACGACTGCTAACCATTGTTGACTCACCACAAAGTTCAACTTCGTGCGCAGCCACACTCTTGACTCTCCTTCTGTTGACGCTTGGTAGTAGACGTGGAGGACAGGGGACACGCTAGAACACTGAACATTGAAAAGGGCGAGCTCGCGGAGGGGGCCTGACGCGCACCCTGAGCGCCGAGCGCCCTGAGTGTCCCTGGCGATCGCTGATACGGCTCGTCAGCGCTTCAGCACGAGTTCCTGATACTTCCGGGACACGGAGTCTGTGGCCACCCAACTGAAGAAGTAGGCACTGAGGTCGTAGAAGAGGAGTGTGTGCGACCAAACTCCTCGTTGGGTACAAGGCCCGGCGAGCCAGATATGCGAAGGTCTTAACAGTGGACAGAATGCACACGGAGTGCTAATGCTCCTCGTACGTCGCGTCGACGTATGGCTGGCGTCGTTCCTACTAACGACAGCGTCGAGCTCTGTCTGCGCTCTTTGAAACGCCAGGGTCGACTCGGAGAAAGTCGAGATAAGAGGCTGTATGTGGTCGGGATGATATGGTGCACGATGAAATGCATTTGAGGACGGGTGCACGGTTTCAACCCTGGTAATGCAGATCGCAAAAGTCAGTAAGAGAAGACCAACAAATAATAAGCGGAGCATACCGCTGTAATTAAAGAACGCACCACATGGACGACAAATTCATTCACGGCGCATATATTCCGATATAAGTCCACTGTGTGGTGACCGGGATCGCAGCATACATTCAGCTATGCGTGACAGAGCATGCGCTCTACCAGCTGTTCACGCGCCGCGTATATGAGACGCATGTCAAGCTGACAGGGGGTGCTAGGGTGCCAGGCTGCAAAGACGTGAGGATGATTCACAGCGCGCCGTGAGTGGGCCACGTACGGTACGAGCGCAGTGTCTGCCAGGAAATTCGACCGCGTCCAACTGCTCCTGGTCCTGCCTTATATCCTGAAATTGACTTGTCTGTTGCCTCCGCAGAAGAGTAACATGTTGCTTGCTCTTTGAAAACCGGGCACCTGAGAATAGGTGCGTTGAAGTGTTCCCTTAATCATTCGATGTGGGCAGGATGGGGCGAGTGCAGGTGTGACAAGAGAGCAGAGACGCGGGCGAGATGCAGATTCGGGAGCCTAGCAGGGGACTCAACAAGCTGAGAGAGGACAGCCGGAGCAGCTGGGAGAGATCGACGACGGCTCGACGCAGCTCGACGCGTGGCGGAAAATCGCGGCCCGGACTCCGCGCCGGGCCTCGCACTGCTTCTGCTCGCGACAGCGACTTGGCTGTTGGTAGGGTCATGGGCAAAAGTCCCGAGGCCAATTTTGCCAGTTGGCGGCAAAAATTTCGTGAATTTCTCGCTGGCAAAAGATGGCAAAAGTGGCAAATAGTGGCAAAATTCAGAGGGTCTCGTAGGGTACCCACAGGTTCTGTCTACGAAAATCTACATGCCGACCGACTCTAAAAGCGTCAGCGGATCCCACTTGTGAGTGGGACCGGTCACGTTATCATTGACGCCCGCGTCTTCTTCCACGGAAAGCGGAGCGAAACCATTTCTGATGCTCTCTATCTCCCTCGTGTCATACACGTCCTTTATCCCCACGTCGCTACCAAGCTTGTCTCCCTCGTCATCTCCAGCTGCTAGGGTGTCCAACCGAGCAAATTCGGCATCAAGCTCTTCTAGGCTGATGGTCTCCGGTCCCTGCATGTGCTCGTCCTCGCCGGCCAAAGCCTCTGTTGAGATAGGGGGGCCTATCCACGAAAAGTCGGCAAGTAAGTCGTTTGCTGTCTCGACGTTGATCCCCCCTTCTTCTCTAGTGTGCATGTGGCCATGTTTGCGCCGTGTCGACTTTCCCTTGGCAGCGGCCTCGTCCTTTAGCGCATAGATGTAGTGGTTGCGAAGGGTGCCGAGGGTCTCCAGCTTGTCGACACCGATGTTCGAACGTCGAGGTGTGTGAATTCCACCTAGGTTTGAAAAGAAGCGTTCGACCTCGGCTGAATGTGGGACTATGCTCAGGATGCGAATGGCAAGGCCCTTCAGGGGATGGTCCTGCGCCGTCACGATAAGGCCGCTCCACCACTTCCGCGCATCGGCCGATCCGCCTGCGAATGGTGCGCGTCCATCGTGATACATCTTCAGGTCCGTCATCAACTGCTGCGCGGCAGATGCTGTCCAGTTCCATTCCTTCGCGAGGAATGCGGCTGTCTTGCAGGCGTCTTCCAGCTTGCGGGAATGCGTGACCGTCGAGATCGCGAGCTTGCGGCATAGAGGATGAAGAAACAGTGCGAGCCAGTGGAGGGTGGTATTCATGGCATGGAAGTCCTTATTGACAGTGAAGATGGCATGATTCATGAATGGCAGGCTATCGCCGTCCATGAGCTGGAATTGTGAGATTGCCCGGTGTGCTGCGATGAGCTCGAGCATGCAGTCTGCAAGAGTGGCGTCACGCGACTCGATGTTTCCGAGGAGATCGACCAGCGGCTTGCATGTGCGAATAAGTTGGTCATTGAGGGCCCAGTGGGTACGGTCATACAAGACAGTTTCGACAACAGCCGCATTGACGGGCGTAAGTCCTCCGATCTTGCGCTGCGCATCGTCGCGGATACACACGTCGTTGAGTGCAGCCCTAGACAACAGTGAGAACTTTGCTCTCAATGTCGACTTGGAAAGCCTACTGACCGGTTCTCTTTGATGCTCTGTGCTTGTAAGATGAGGGCGTAGAATCTTGTCTCTGTATTCGTCTTCAGACTCCTTTTGGCCTTCTCAGAGGCCTTTAGCTGGCCGCCCCAGTAATGCGACGAATTGAAAAATGAGACAATCTTCGCGTTCCGTGTTATGACCGCCTTAATTTCCGGGAAGGATGTGATTCGTCCGATTGTGTTGTTTACAGCATGCATGAAGCAATACAAAGTCTTTCGAGTTGTCCAATCAGCAACGGTGACTATCATGGATGATCCTGTTAACTCACAAGTACCCACGGCCATTTCTCTTTCAATTTTCGTCGAAAGGCAACCATCGTAGTCGGACTATCCGTACAGACGGCGATGACCTGGTCGGGCTTGACCTGTTTTCGTGTGATCGCTGTCGTGACAATCTTCAGCACATTGTCAGCGGTCCCTCTGTCGCCTGACACATCGTCGAGTCCCAGGATGACGGGATACTCTGCTATTTCAGCCAGTAGTGTTCCATACAGACTTCTCCGTTGCGCATCCTCCCACCCATCTGTCATGATCGTGAGTAGCTTGCGTGTCTTCAACCGTTCGATGTCTTCCAGCAATACCCTTGCCTCCTCACTAACGAGATACGTGCTCGAGAGTACATAGCAGCTCGCAGGACTGTACGAAGCACGAAGGGAATGGGTGAAGAGTCGAAAATATGGATTGTCGGCTGAAGAGAATGCCGAATTTGTATGGATGAGATACCTGAAACATCACAAGAGCTCTTTCAATGCGGGCGGAATAGGGAAATGCTGACAGTGCATACCGGAGGAAAAGAACATTCGACATTTTCGTCTCGGCTTCGCTCATCGCACGGTCCATGTACCCATCAATTGACCGAGTTTTGACAACTGCAACTCCGGCACCGGACGCGAGCCTGACCTTCTTGACGGGATTGCCGTCTTGGACCGTGAGTGGTTCGAGCGCAGACCCTGACGCCGCTTCATTGACACTCGAGGGGACCTCCTGCCCTGTGAGCCGGGCGAGAATCGCCAGCGCGTCCATACGGACTTCTTTCGGGGCATTCGGACAGGCTTGAACCTTGGAAGTGTGCGTAACGCATCGGTTGTCTCGATGTTCGATAAGTGAAGAGCCCGGGGGACAGTACTTGCATCGAACTTTGTAGCGACGAGTTGATTGATTTTGTGGTCCCACCTTCTCAAAATGCTTGTCCACAAATTCATTCGAGGGACGACCGAGGGTCCCCTTCGCCATACAGATGACGGCGAAGGAAGGCGAGGACAGCGAGGACGTGAGAATAGAAGCGGGGCTGAAAACGGCAATGTACGCCCAAGGAATGGACGAGGGACTGCTCTGACTGGCTGTATTTCTCGCACAACACCGTTCGCCATCACTCAGGTACCGTAACAATTTTGCCAATATTTGCCAGGCCTTTTTTACTCTAACATTCCGCCAGGTGGCACTCGCCAGGTTGGCATAACATTTTGCCAAGACGGCGACATTTTGCCAAGGACTCTA
>MU277264.1:98400-128524 GCA_022160305.1 Artomyces pyxidatus | reverse complement strand
GTCTTATTTCACAATTGTGCTACATAATCCGGACCGGTATCTGACTGATACGTGACTATCCCGAGACTGCCCGAGACTTTGCGTTTTTACTGAGCGTCCAGAGGCAGCGCCGTCGAGTGCGTACGCCTTCGCGGTAATCTCAAGACCCGTTGCGTTTTGAGCTGTGAGCTTCACCATGTCGGAGTAGTGGGCGTACTGACGAGTGGGTCTTTGTCCGGCACCTGCTCCGTGATTCGGGGTTGCTGCAGGCGGCCGAGCGACGCTGCATGGTGCTATGATGTCTGTCGATTTCAGCCTTGCACTGCGCCAGGTGATACGCGTGTTACTGATACTAACTCGAGGGTTTCAGTGATCTCGAGCCTGATCCTTGCGAGAATAATGATTGACAGGGATTGTCTCACAGTATAATTAGCCAGTAACAGAATGCGAACGGCCGCGATCATCATGTATCTACCAACACTGGAGTGTGTGTATCCACGATCTTCCTGGAAGCAGCACCGACACCGGGAGACTAGATGATGCACCAGAACCTACCAGAACTGGATTATGCCATCGACATCTCCACCCGAAATTCGGGCCCTGGCCTAGGTTTTCCTCCATGGAAACCGACAAACGTTAGTCTCCGTGACAGACCTTCACACGGAAAATAGTCGTTCTGCAGACACAGTCACATACATAACTTACCATGCGAAGACATCTTACAACCACGCGAGTTATGATCGAGCCAATTCATTGCATCATCACTACATAGCCCAGCTATCATAAAATACCAAAAGAATAAAACGGGCATCCTGCAACAATAAGTATAGCGGCTCGCTCAAGAGCCTCGGGTATCCCAATGTCCAACCAAACACCCTACAACAGCAGGCCAGCGGCGAGACCGAGCGCCGCAAGCGCACTGCCGGCACCGACGCCGCGTGCAACAGCGCCATTCGCAGCGGCGGTCGTCGATGCAGAGGGAGCTGAGCCAGAGCCGGAAGCGGTCGATGACGACGACGGCGACGCAGCACTGGATGCGGGTGCGCCGGTGGTGGCGTCCGACGAGTTGGCGGCGGCCTGGAACGCCTCGAAGGTCTTGTTGGCGGTCGGGTTCACGGCCAACACCATGCCCTTTTCACAGTGACTGAGAGTGGAATAAGTCGACAGGGAGATCACGGGTAAGAAGGGGCTTACCCAGTCTGTTTGCAGTAGAACCAGAGGGGGGTGGTCGCGTTGACGGTGATCGTCCATGACGGGACGCTGGTTGCGCCGGCGGCAACGGGCTGGAAGCCGGAGTCGATACCACCCGCCATCGACTCGCAGGGCGAGGGGAAGGTGGACTGGGTGACGGTCTGATAACGAAGCGTAAGATAACGTGCTATAAATACACAAGAGAAGCACTCACGTGGTTCTTGGCCATGAAGAGGAAGGAAATGGTGTCGCCGACGGCAGCGGTGATGGTGTTGGGGGAGTACGTCAGCGTGCCATTGGCACCAACCTGGACCTGGAAGTTGGTCTGGGCAGAGACGGACGCAGCGAGGGCGGGGAGGACAGCGAGGGCAGCAGAGAAGCGCATCGTGATCTTAAGTGTTGAAAGAAAGTGCGGGAGCAGGAGAGTATGATCTTTTGGTAATTAGAAGGGCTAGCGAGAACTACAAGGAGTGTCAACGACAAGAAGATACAAGAGATGAAGAAGACATACCCTGCTCGGGACGGACTGGACAACAACGAAAGACTGGCTCGAAGGGGGTGAACGTGAACGATAAAGATTCCTGTCAATCCCCCTGCAAGGTTTTTATACGCGGTGAGCGCCAAGCGACAAGGCCCATCATCCAATCAAATATAAGCCGCGTGGTGCCATAGCGACCGGCGACATTTCGTGCGCCCAATCGTTGTTCTGTTTGGGAAGAAGCCGCGTCTATTAGATCCTCGCGAGATCCTGCGGGAATTGTGCGTCCATACCGTGCAAACATCATGTTGGCGGAAGACAGGCGGAGACAGATGGTATTGTTGTGAGAGGCGCAAGTGGCAGCTGTGAGAGACGTCTGAGACACATGAACTTCGCGTTTGATGCGAGCACTGTGCGGTCTGTGGACCGACCCCGAGATAGCCAGCGTGAACTGCCTAGGTCCATGGACCTAGCTCGCCTCAGGCCCTCAGGCCTCAGTCAGCGGCTCGCTCAATAATCCGCGCAACTGTGCGCATCTCCTGTGCATCCACACCTTTACCTTGTTCGACGATGCAATCCGCCTTCAAACTAGCGCGGCCACTGCGTCGCATCTCCGGGCCCCCACACCGCGCTTTCTCCATCTCGAGCCGCAGGGCTGAGCACTTTCTCAACGCGAACCAAGCCGTGCGTCTACCCGCGTTCCTATGACACACTGCTGCCCATCCGACGCCTGTCCTGTCGCATGTAGACTTTCGAGAAGGTCACCGCGTCCACAGGTACGAACGAGCGCGTCGTACTTGTCGACTTCTACGCCGAGTGAGCACCGCCCGCGCTTCCGGGATGCGCGCTGATCGCAGCGCACAGCTGGTGCCAGCCGTGTAAGATCCTCTCGCCCATTCTGGAGAACGTGACCGCGAACGCGGAGACAAAGACGGGTTCTGGCCGCGCGCTTGATCTCGTCACGGTCAACACGGACGAGGAAGTGGTGCTGGCTTCCCAATTCCGGGTGCGTTCTGCTTCATCTCCGCCCTGCGGCGCTGTGCTGACATCTCGCGCGCGCGGGTGTAGATATCGTCGATACCGACGGTCGTGGCATTCAAGGATGGGAAGCCGGTTAGTCAGTTTGTAGGCGCACTGAACGAGGCCGGCCTGCGCCAGTTTTTGGAGACCATCTGAGCAGGAGGCTGAGCTCTCGTCAACCCAGCGTCTCGCCTGTGCTATTGACGCAATCATCGCTTTGCTTGAGCGCTTGAAGAAGATCTTGCATTACACGGGATGATTGAATTGTTTGCGTGTTAACGAGCAATCTACGCCGCTCTCAGTGGTACCCCTCACTGTTCATCCTCTCACTCCGTTTACCACAAGTCTGAATTTTCCTAAATCACTCGACCCACGCGTACAAGCATGCAGAACACGCCGGTTTGCACATGCAAGACGTAAGTCTGTCTTTACTGATAAATAACTCTCGCAGCAAGTCGCATGAGATACCACACCCGGTCATACTACCAATATCAGAACCAGGAACGAGTAAGGATTGCTTGGAACCAAACCGTGAATGACTTGCATCCGCCAAGTGTACGCCCTCCAGTAACACAGAAGACCTACTTCTTGGGATTCCTTGCGTGTACTACAGCTCGGTCGCTTGCGGGGCTTATCGAGTGCAACGCAAACGAAGTTTTGTTTTCCCCGATAGCGTACACGTTGCAGAACTGCGCGGAAGGCTGAATGGTATGTAGCATATAACGATAGTTACGTGCGCCTCGCGGCGTTCTCGTCAATGTTCTCGGCGCCATTAGAAGCAGACATCTGCTGGTGTCCTGGCGACGCGAACGCACAAGACATTATAGCGGCGCGTCCGTCTTCTGTAAGAGGATCGCGCTCCGTGTCGTCGGTCTGAGACCCGACGCATGTTTCCATCGCAGAGATAAAAACGAAACCGGCCAGCGCGATACCAGTGAGTGTGAGAGCCACAAAGATGATGTACACTGTAGTGTCCCAGTCGATGCCGAGGCCAAGCAAAGGGATGTAGAGCCGGCTGCCGGTAGAGTTTCCTTCGGAGCCGTAGACATAGGGTGCAGAAGCCATCGGGGGGTTCGGCGCGGTCGATTCGGTAGCCCGAGAAATGAACAATTCAGGAGCGTACACACTAGGGATTTCGGCTGGCAGAGAGACCGATGAGGTGTGTGCCTCTGCCAATAGGGGTGCACACATTGCGACATGGCTGCGCGGGTATTAGATGCAGGTGAGAAGCCAGAGAGTGCAGCTTACCCTGCATGGACGCAAAAAAAGATCAGCGAGAGAATGGAAAACTGCATGGTTAGAGTGGTGTACTTGGGTGTCAGTGGTTGAGTGTGGGATGGAAGTTCGGGGTAAGAGTGCGCATCTGAAGGACGGGTGTCTCGGATGTTCGGTCTGAATCTAAATGCAGCTTGTGATTCGTGGTTTGGCCTCCGTGACTCGCCCATGTCGACGAGCCTGAGTGAGCCTGAGTGAGGAAAATCCGTGCTTAAGGACAGTCCGCCAGTGTCACTGTGCTTGGGATCAACAAGATTTGCAGAGCACGCGAGTCGCAGAGGTGTCCCGCGAGGAGACAAGACGGAGCGGCAACGGCCGAGCGAATCCTGGCCCGGCCACGTGACAGGAACCATTGCCATCAACACCCGTCCTCAGGGAAAAACGGTCTCCTCCCATTTCCCCCCATCATCTCCCCGTCTCCCTCTTTTCTTCTCCACCCACCCTTCCCTTCCTTCATCCAGAGGCGTCGACCAGCTTCACAAGCTCTCAAGCATCAGGCGCGGCCCAGCCCTGACGTCGTACTGCTGACCCATTTCCTTTGTGACGGACATCTCTACGTTTGCGGTTGAGGTGCGTTCCGGCTGTGCTGTGCGCTGGTAGAGCGGTGCCGACATGACATGCGATTGCACATCGTCGTGCAGTTGCTGTTTCATTGCGTGCACGGGCTAGACAGGCAGCAGCTGACTGACAAGCCGACTTGATCCCGCAGACTCTGTGTCACACGGCGTCGCCAGCCTTCCCATCGCACCTGCACCCACACTCGCTCGTCCCTACTTACCTGCTCCCCGCCACCCTCCCCGCCCAAAATCACCATGTCATCTCGTCCTAAGCAGAGTATGTCCGAGCTCAAGCTTCGCCGCCTCCTCGAGCACAATCAACGGCTGCGCGAAGACCTTGCTCGTCCGCGCATACGCGTAAGCGAAGCCAGCGCAAGCCTTATCCGGTACTGCAAGACGACGAAGGACCATCTTGTACGTCCCCTCTTCCCTTGTCTTCCGATCCTCTCCCGCCTCGCAGCTTTTTACTGCATCGTTGCGTCAACCACCTTCCCCGCTCCTCATTACGCACTTATCCGGGTCAACGCACGCCGATATGACCCCGATTTCGTCGCATCTCGGGCGATGCCTGCCATACCTGTCGTATTGACTTTCTTCCATTCACGTGTGACTACGCACGAGGCGTGAGCGCTCACCACTCCTCTCTTCATCCGCATCTAGGTACCTTCTGTTTGGGGACCCGTCGGGAAGAACGAGGATCCATACGCACCACAGACCGGCGGAGGTTGCTGTACTGTGCAATAGTCGCTCGGCCCACCCGACACCTCATTCCTTTGTTTTCTCGTCTTCCTATGAAGAGGAGCTTACCGCATCCTGTCGAGAGGAGTTTGAGATGGTTGGTCTGGTTCCGTGGGAGCGCATTCATATACATATACATCAGCATCTTTGGCTTGCTTTCCTTCTCTTATCTGCTCTAGTTATCTATTTCCGTTACCAAGCTCTCTGCATCTTATGTTCTGGAATCTTTTTTTCCCTGTTTATGCGATTTGTGCTTCGATTCGAGTGTGCGGACGTTTGGAAGGATCCTGGGATCAGGAGACGGGATGGGTAGGCTGCTCGAGGGCGGAGGTAAAGAGCAACGGGCGCGCGATCCGTGTCTTGGATGGGATGTCGTGCGCCCCCCGTAGGAGTCGGGTCGTGTATATACCCTCGCCGATCCGATCCTTTCTTGACGTGACCATGGCATTGGCATTTCTTTCTTTTCTCACTCTGCCATTGTTGCACGGAAAGCTGGACAGGGCACGCCGCGATGAGTTTATTATCTGCAGACAAGGACTATAGAACAAACGATGCACAGGACAGCAGGGAGAACGAAGGAACGCGACTATATAACACGAGTGAATAATTAGAGTCTAAGGATGGACGGACGGGACGACGGGACAAGGAACGTGAGGGTGGGGAGCGCAAGTGGGAGCAGAGCAACGGACGCATAGAGCGCGACGTGGGTGGAGGCGGGCATAGCGGGGGATATGGACGTGTTTTACATGACAAGGCACTGGCAGCCCTGGCCCGCTCCTGGGGGCGCGTACGGGTCCTCGCCCTTCTGCACGGGGCCCCAGACCGACGGCACCTGCGCACACAGTCAGCGCCGTCCCACGCGTGCACAGTCAGACGTACGAGGTGGTCCGTAGTGGTCTTGCAGTACCGGATGAGACTGCGCGCGTCGGACACGGCGTTATTCAGCTTGTGCTGCGTGCAAGAGGCTGATTCACGCACCTGGCGCTCGCCTCGCTCACGCGTATGCGCGGCCGCGAGAGGTCCTCCTTGAGGCGCTGGTTGTGCTCTGCGAGCCGCCGCAGCCGGAGCTCCGACATGGACTGCTTGTGCGGGCGCGCGTTCATAGTGGGGAGAAGGGCGCGTTGCTACGGCGACGGCGGTGAGCACTGCGCTGCGGGTGTGAAAGCGGGATATCTGCGCGCTCACCGAGGAAAAAGCAAAGAAAGAAAGGAGGGGGTAGAGGAGAAGACGAAGGGCGTCGTCGAGAGTGAGACTCGACGGCGACGGCTGAGGTCGGACGGCTGTTTACGATAGCTGCAATCGAGGCACAAGGGCAGTTGAGGGCGGGGTAGCGGGCGTTCAAATCGTGCCTGGCGCGCCGGGCAATTTCAGCGGGCGCCGTCCGCGTCTTGTCGTCTCGCGTTTTACACACAATACAACATGGCGCGCTCAATATTTGGAAAACGCGTGGACGACCTCAGGACACGCAAGCCTGGTACGCTGTGCATTTTGACGTGTTTTGACACGCATATATATGTAGTAAACGACGCGTGCATAGTCCACCAGGCCCCGGCGGCCCTCGCGAAACTGGCGTTCAGCGTCCCTGCAGCGAGGCGAAGATCAGAAACGCCTCGTCGCCGAGCAATATTTCCATCGCAGACCAAGAGGCACGGCAAAGAGGAGCAGTCGAACGCCGTGCTCGATGCCTTCCGCGACCTTGCCTCGGGGGACGTGTCAGACGACGAGGCGGACAGCTCGCAGAACTACGGCAGTGGGGACAGCGAGGACGACTCCGACGCCAACGAGTGGGACGAAGAGTCTACGCTCGTCGCCATCCTCCACGAGCAGTGCGTTCCTCTGGGTCTCATATATGCACACACTTACTATGCTCCCCGCGCGCAGGGCGCCGATGCAGGACGAGAACACCTCGCACGCCGCGCTCGTCGAGCAACTCCGCCCTGCGTTCGCTGCCGCATCGAAGGCGCACCGAGAGGACCTCGTAAAGGTGCTCCTGCCCGCGCTGCACCGCGTCCGCGCAGCACACAGCCAGCTTGCGGCGCGCACGATGCGCGAGTACGCGGCAGGCGTGCTTGGGGTGGACGACGTGTGCAAGCGGTTTGAAGAACTTGATACCCAGGACAGCGAGCTGACGCGCGCGCTGCCGGACACCCAGGTGCGCGCATATAGTCTGTGAACGAAGTCGGGGTGTGACTGGGCGCGCAGGCGCGGCTCAATACGCTGTTCAAGCAGCTGAAGGAGAGGTATACGCGGCGCGAGCAGCTTCAGGCGGACTTCCAAGCCCAAGTCAAGGAAAAGAGTACTTGTGCTTGCTCTCCCTCGTTGAGATTTTCCCTGATCGCCTATGCAGCGGATGCCATACGAACTCGCGTCAACTGTCTGCCAGGCGATATGGAGCGGCTATGCATGAAACTGGAGAAGAAATCTAAGGAACTAGACAAGGACAAAGGCGGCGCTGCAAAGGCCAGGGAAAGGATCCTCCAAGGACTTCTTCAGAAACATTGATCATCACTGCTGCTTCCGGGCCTGCATGCTGTTTCGTCTTCGTCGATGCTCTTTCTGCTTTGCCATCTTTGGTGCTTTGTTCTCAACTTCCCTGTTGTCCCTTCTAAGTTCTCGCTCGCGTATCGGATCAACAAAATACAGTATCTTGACAATGTGTACAGCCATCTCTATGCCTCCGGGAACAGTCTCTTGTCGACCGTGTCTTCCCCTTTCTCCCAGCGCGTGTAGTCAAGCTTCAGCTCCTCTCTCACCCAATCCTCGTTGACCGTCTCGAACAGCCACCCCTCCTTCCGCAGCGACTCAAGCGCCTCCATGATCCACAGCTGGCAGTCGAAATCCCGGTCGTTGCGCACGATGCGGCCGCGTGCGAGCAGCTCGCTGACGGACCCGTCCTCCAGGCGCGCGCGCGGCACCCAGCCGACCTGGACGCCGCCCCGCAGATCCGGCGCACTCGAGAAGGCGGTCAGCGGCTCGGTTTTGTATACGAAGGCGTCCATCTGGCCGTGCAGCTCGAACAGGGTCGCCTCGGCGCGCGATTTGGGGACGATGAGCGACCAGTGCTCTGTGCGCCGGAAGTGCCCGGTGATGGCGTATTGCGCGACGAGGAGCGGGAGGCTGTCGGGCGGCGGAGTCGTGGCGGATGTAGACATGGTGGGCTGGTGGTGTGGTCGGTGAGTCCTTTTGCTATGCGGGGTCGAAGTGGAGGAGCTTACCTGCGAGGTTGAGGCTACGACGTGCTTCTGCGGGTACCGAGGTGAGGTTGACGTTCTCTTTTTTCGAACAGCTTTTTATACCTCTAGGTCGCAGGCACAAGCAATGATGATAAGACACCGGGGAGTAGATCCTCCCGCGGATCGACTTGAGAACGAACGCTAATATTGATGCCGAAATTCGAGGCCAGGGTCATGCCATCTGTTTCATACACATTAGCCATATACGCACAGGCGAGCGATTCAAGGACTTTATTTCCTATACTGTACACCGTATAGGGCGATACGATCTCAGCCGGTGAGTATGATTACGCTTTCGAAGTGAGTATGTACACGATGCTAAAATGCCCTCACGGTGCTTTCTTTCCCCCGATCTCTCTCGATTTCGATATTTCGATCCAAGTTGCCGCCCCGGAAAGTTCAAAGGGTTGAACAGCGATGCTTACACACACCTCGCGCCTGACTTCAAGAGTCTTGTCATCTCTCGAGGGTCGCACATCCGTGTGTGTTCTTTTTGTCACGATCTGCCACGATCTTGGTCATATTGGAGCGATCTGCTACTGTGAGGGTCCTAATGACATCCCATCAAGAGAGGCGTCGGACTCTTTACCCGCAATACGGAAACTCTCTTTCAATGCGACCTTCGCGTATGCTAGTCTGTGCTTGGATACACTGACAGGGCTTGGACATGGCGCACATATCAACTTGTCTGGGTATGGAACTTGCTGTCCTGAACCTGACGAATAGTCCAAGGTCCCCTGGTGCTCAACTCGCCTCTTCTTCCACCGATCCTGAAATTATAGCTTCGGAAACAGCCTCTCTTCCACCGTGTCTTCTCCTGTTTCCGATCTCCCGTAGTCTGCCTTGAGCTCCCTCTTCAGCCACTCCTCTCTCACCTTTTCAAATACAACGCCTTCCGCCTTACAGTAAGCGCCTCCATCGTGCTTCACCCCGCGGCTGCGCGCCAGCTGCGCACGTAGCCACCCGTCCTGCAGGCGCGCACGCGGCACCCACCCCACGTGCGCGCCCCCGCGCAGGCCCGGCGCGCGCTCGAAGGCGGAGAGGGGCTCGCACTCGAAGCAGAAAGTGTCCATAGTGCCGCGCAGCTCGAAGAGCGTCGCGTGCATGCGCGACTCGAGCACCGCGAACGCCCAGTGCTCGGTGCGCCGGAAGTGCCCTGTGGTGCTGTATTGTGCGACGATCAGGGGAAGGCAGTCTGCGGGAAACTCGGGGGTGGACATGATTATTGATAGCCCTGCGTCTGGGAGCACCTCTTGGTGAGCTGTATGTTCTTTGTATATGAGATGGGCTTACGTAGGCAAGATGACAGCCGGGTGTGCGATGACCCAGGCGGAGAGCATGTTGTGCTGGCATGTAAGAGTGCCTGTCGATTTTATGGGGCCTTCAAGGTGCGTGATAGCGGGGCAGCATCGATACAGATTGATATACTCCACGCCTCGTCGACTGGTGGCGCAAGTAGTCGCGAAGCCAGGATCATGTGCCTACTGTAGTAGGTCCAAGTAATTGTACTGAGAAGTTGGCGTGCACTTCAGCGTAATATCAAGGACGAATATCGGGTGCTCACAGATCGTATCCTGCAACGAGGGGGTAGCAGTGACTACGCTGAGCGGCTGTAGCTTGTCAGATGTCTTGAGTACATGTCATTCCCACTCCGAGAATGAGTGACACCGACACGATGCTAGCGTGGTACTGTATCTAGTCATGTCAGAATATCAGAGAGCATACGTGGCCCGGAGTCAGCTTAGGGCGAGGAATGAAGAGTGTCGACTTGGCTGTGAAACCGAGTCCGTCCCGATAAGGAATGCAACATGTCTGCCCGATGCGTGTAAACACGAGCAAATACAAGGCGGCACTTGGCTCGGAGACATTCACGGCGTTCGGTCTTTGTAGCTCTCTTTTACGACCGCCATGGACGCCATTCGAATACCCAAGGTGCGTTCTGAAACTTACATTTATTCAATTACCTACCACCTTTTTTTCCAGGTCCAGAATGTCCTCTGCAGCAAGGCCGGCAAGACAACCCAGGGCACCCTTCACCTGACGGCGCACCATCTCATCTTCTGCTATGATGATAGCCCTGAACCGGAGATGTGGGCAAGTTCTGTTCTTCCTGGGCTTCGTGTCCGGTCCTGATATCTAGCAGGTACCGTATCCGCTGGTCAATCTCGTGACGCGTCTCCCGCAAACACTGAGCGGCCAATGTCCCATTACCTTTCGATGTCGGACCTTCGAGACTTTCTCACTGTCGTTTGACAAGGAATCAGACGCCGCGGATGTCTTTGATAGCGTCAAAGAGCTCACGGTCGCTCGTACGTCTACCATGTCCTGCATTGGAAATTGACGCTCAGCCTTTGTTCAGCTTCTGTGACCCAGCTGTACGCGTTCTTCTACGTTCCAAATCCACCCCTTACGTCCAGTGGTGGGTGGGGTCTGTATTCCGTGCGGGAGGAGTTTGGGCGGATGGGCGTAGGCACACGTTCCAAAGCCTGGCGCTTCACCGATATCAACAAAGACTATTCCGTACGTCTGCTCTTTCGCGTGCAGCCAAAGGTATTCACCAGTGACACGCAGCGTATGTTATCCCCTAGTTCTCCCCCACATACCCATCGCGTATGGTAGTCCCCACGAGGATCAGCGATGCGACTTTGCAGTACGCGGTTAAGTACCGCAGTAAAGGCCGGATACCTGCTCTGAGTTACTTGCACTGGGCAAACTACGTAGGTCGTTCATTACTATCAACTTCCCGAACTCTTACATATCTCATTTAGGGGAGTATCACACGCTCTAGCCAGCCTATGGTAGGCCTCACAAATGCACGATCGATCCAGGATGAGAAACTTGTCGAGGCGATCTTTCTATCCCACCAAGCGCCCGATTCCCGCGCTGCCCCTTCCGGCGTATTCGGCGCCACGTCAACAAACCTCATCGTAGACGCGCGGCCTACCACCAACGCCATGGCTAACACAGCTAAAGGCGCAGGGACGGAGAATATGGACCATTACAAGGACTGCAAGAAAGCCTATCTTGGCATCGACCACATCCATGCTATGCGAGAGTCTCTGGGTAGGGTTGTAGAAGCTCTGCGCGAGTCGGAAGTCCTTGCCGCGAGTGTTGCAGGCGATCTTCCTGGGACCACGTCGGTAGCGCTACCGGTCGACAGACAGGCGCTTAGACGCTCAGGGTGGCTACGTCACCTCACCGGTATCATGGAGGGCTCCGTCCTGATTGTCCGCAATGTGCACGTTAACTCGTCACACGTCTTGATCCACTGTTCGGACGGATGGGATCGCACATCGCAACTTTCCGCCGTCTCTCAGCTATGCCTCGACCCATACTATCGCACGGTTCGTGGATTCCAGGTGCTGGTCGAGAAGGACTGGCTCAGCTTTGGGCATAAATTCCTCGATCGATGTGGGCATCTGTCGTCCGAGAAGTTCTTCCTCACACCATTGGAGGGCAGTGGCTCGGGCGGAGGTGCGGAGGCTGCTCAGGCGTTCCTCGCATCTGTGCAAAACCGCTTTGCGTCCAACCACCATATCAAGGAAACAAGTCCTGTGTTCCACCAATTTCTCGAGGTCGTACGCAATATCCAGCGGCAGTTCCCCGAACGATTCGAGTTCAACGAGCTATTCCTCCGCCAACTTCACTATCACCTCTATTCGTGCCAGTTTGGGTCGTTCTTATTCAACTCCGAGAAGGAACGTCGAACCTGCGTACCTTCGCCATACGAACGGACTGTTTCCGTTTGGGACTACATGAACTCGGAGCCCCGTGCTTCCGAATACATCAACCCTTCGTACAAGCCAGAGTTGGACGACCCAATGAGCCGCGTACCGAAGGCAGACCAGGGTGTCCTATTCCCCAATCCAAAGGATATCCGCTTCTGGCACGAGCTCTATGGGCGGGGTGACGAGGAGATGAACGGGAGATTTGTGACCCCCCAGACCCAGAATGTTGAGTTCCTCGCACCCGTTGAGAATGCAGAGGAAGACCCAGCAATACTGCGACCGACGACACCAAACTCCCAGCCTATGACACCCGCTCTGGTCTCTTCCATATCATCTGCAGAAGCTTCCTCGTCGAGTAGCATGTACGACCTCGGCACCCCGAAGCGCGGCTCAAGTCCCCTCCCTCATCGCAACACATCTCCTTCACTCCGTCCGCCTCCTTCCCCTAGCCGACAACGACAGACGCCGCCAAGACCCACTGGCACGGATTTGTTTGCAAACACTGGCGTTGGCATGAAGTCTGTCTGGGGGAAACTATCCTCAGGTGCAGGCGCTGCTTTCTCCGTGGTGCAGGACGCATACGGGGGCGTGGCCAAGGACTTCCGAGGCTTGAGTGTTGGACCTGCCAGTCCCGGCGGAGGAGAGCTATTAGACAAGGGTGGGGAGCTGCGCGGGCGGGACGAGCTGGCAGCCTGGGGTGGGGACGCGCCTGCGGAATCGAGGTTCGAGCCGGAGCGTGTCGCCCAGGCCGTGCGCCCGAGTACTTTCGCAGGGGGCACGTCGAATCCATGGTCGACAACGAAGACGAGCCCGTTCGTGCCTTCGGTCCTCGCGGACAACCCGTGGAGCACGGCGCGATCGACCGAACCTGCGCGCTCTGCCACGCTCGGTTCGTCCTTGGGCGATGTCTTTGGAACTTCCAGAGCGTCGGAGGCCAGCGGGCTGCCCGTCGACCCGACGGTCGCGCAGCCTGCGATCGTGGCCTCGCCAAGCGCTTCCCGCGCGACAGAGGCTCCCGCAAAGACTTCGCCACCGGGCCCCAGCGCCCCCCTAGACCCGACACCCGCATTGTCGCAGGCCGCCTCACCCCTTCCCAAGCCCTCAGCATCGCCTCCTGGAGACGATATAGACCCTCTGGGGGTTGGGCTTCGATGATGGACAGCTGGCGCGTGTCATATTACCTCGTGCCCCACGGCATGGACGGACTTGCCGAGATATCGACTGAGCACTATACATGACGTTGTATGTATCAATTCTGTAGACATAATCTTGCTTCCGCGAGGCACTGGGACCCACGGGAAACTCAGAACGAGAGGACGTGCCGGTATGGCGTGATGATTTTGGCCGCTGATGTAAGCAGCATTTTGCGGGAAACTCGTATAAAGTCGACTGTCTTCCGCTGTCATCTCGACACTGTCTTTCTTTCCTTCCCCTCGTCTTCTTCCCCTCCCGTGCCTTTCCTAGACGCCGACGATGACTGCCAACGGATCTGTGCATGCTGCGCTTGCGCCCGGCCACTTCCTCTTCACCTCCGAGTCGGTGGGTGAGGGTCACCCTGGTGCGTTCAGAACAGGCAATTTGCACCGTGGAAGAAACAGCTGATGCACGATGCAGACAAGATCTGTGACCAGGTCTCGGATGCTATCGTGAGTCTGCCCCTCTCTAGGGTTATGCAACGCGTAAAATACTCAACTTTTTCGTTATCGCAGCTCGATGCCTGCCTCGAGCAGGACCCGTTCTCCAAGGTTGCTTGCGAGACGGCGTCAAAGACTGGCATGATCATGGTCTTCGGCGAGATTACGACCAAGGCGCAGCTCGACTACCAAAAGGTCATCCGTAACGCCATCAAGGAGATTGGCTACGACGACTCGTCTAAGGGCTTCGACTACAAGACCTGCAACATCCTCGTTGCGATCGAGCAGCAGTCGCCCGACATTGCACAGGGTCTCGATCACGGTTCCCTCGAGGACCACGGTGCCGGTGACCAGGGCATCATGTTCGGGTATGCGACGGACGAGACGCCCGAGCTCATGCCCCTCACGATCATGCTCGCGCACAAGCTCAACGCCGCGATGGCCGTCGCGCGCCGCACGGAGGTGCTCCCGTGGCTGCGCCCCGACTCGAAGACGCAGGTCACGATCGAGTACAAGAAGGACGGCGGTGCCACCATCCCTCTCCGCGTCGATACCATCGTTATCTCGACGCAGCACGCCGAGGAGATCTCCACTGAGGACCTCCGCAAGGAGATCTTGGAGAAGATTGTTAAGAAGGTCATCCCTGCCAACCTTCTCGACGAGCGCACCGTGTACCACGTGCGTTTTGTATGTTTGAATTTTTGCCGTTATTTTACATTCTTCGTCTAGATTCAACCATCTGGCCGCTTCGTTATCGGCGGTCCTCAGGGTGACGCTGGCCTGACTGGCCGCAAGATCATCGTCGACACCTACGGAGGCTGGGGCGCACACGGTGGAGGTGCCTTCTCCGGCAAGGACTTCTCGAAGGTCGATCGTTCTGCGGCTTACACCGCGCGATGGATCGGTGCGTAACTCCATGTGTGTATACTTACGCTTCTTTACTGACTTCCACACAGCCAAGTCCTTGGTGGCAGCCGGTCTCGCACGCCGCGCGCTCGTGCAACTCTCCTATGCTATCGGTGTTGCTGAGCCCTTGTCGATCTACGTGGACACCTACGGCACCGGCAAGAAGACGGACGAGGAACTGGTCGCCATCATCCGTAAGAACTGGGATCTCCGACCTGGTGTCATCGGTGCGCTCTCTTGGTAACTGCAGGCTACAACGTGCTGAACGTACCCCTTCCAGTCAAGCAGCTCGATCTGCAGAAGCCCATCTACCGCAAGACTGCGTCTTACGGCCACTTCGGTAAGCGCCTGCAACCTTTGCACTCGTATGTCGTCGCTGATCCCCTGGTTTTATAGGCAACCCCGACTACAACTGGGAGAAGCCCAAGCAGCTCATCCTCTGAGCGTCGTCGTGTTTTTCTTGCACTCACACATCGGAAGTTCATCCTTCCCCACTATTTTTATTATCGCACCACGTCATCAACTGTTACATCCCCGTCGGCAAACACCTCATAGAGCTAAACTTGCGCACTCTTTGACCCCGATCCCCGCCGCTGACTATCCCCGCACTCGTTTGCTGCTTACGATTACCCTGTCACCACTATATTGTCTTGGATCTAGTCGTCGCACTTATCCCCTGTATCGTCTTACTGAGCCCATGATGTGGAATTGAAACGCGCTCAACCGCGTATTTTTCCATGTAGCTTGACCGCGATGCCAGTGTGATTGGGACGACAGAATAAACGACATTCTTTTTGACGATGTCGATTGTGATTCGAACCGAGACACTACTTGTGGTACTCAGATGTCTCGGACTTTAGGAAGATTATTTTGATTTTTATTGTTTCGTGTGCACAATGTGGTAGATGGGTATTTCAATGTCAAGTGGGTATTAAGTCTGCAAAGCATACAAACTTCAAAGCTGCGCTTCAAATTGGGCAAGCATACTGTCAAAGAACTCCCGGTCCTGCTGGGAGGTTGTATCGGGTTCCTCGTCGTCGGACTCATCTGAACTGCTCGATTTAATGGTGGCCAAAGGCGACGATGCCCGAAGGCCCTTGCGCGGATACCGCGGGGCGTGCCAATTACGGTGCACACCTTCGTCGATGCGTATCGCACATACGCGGCACGCGCATCCATAGCGCCGCGACGGTCTAGGAGGCGCCAGCTCCGAAGGTACGGACTCGTCGACCTCCGGCGAAGGAACGAGCTCCAAGGTAGTCGCGGAGTAGAGAGTAGCCGACCAGTCAAAGTCGTTGAGCATCGAGAAGTTGTCCATGTCGGGCGAGGAGTCGGCAGACGACGTCGACACCAGCGTATCTGTGGAATCGATCGAGGCGCGAGGGGAAGGGGCGGCCTCCGGCGTCGCCGAAGGTGTATTTGACGGGAGCACGCGGGCGTTGACGTCCGCGTCGGATGAGGTGGGCGGTGGCGACGGGGCTTTGCGAGTCTTATTGCGCGTGAATTGCACGCGAGACAGTTTCGAGAGCACGGACAGGGCGCCGAGCAGAAAGATGGCACGAGATGTGGAAGTCCGCTTCGTCTTTGAGAAGGCCGAATGGGAGAATACGTCGCGTAAGGGGGTGTCTGAAGTGCCCGCAGTGGCGTAAATGTCAGGGATAGGGTAGCTCTGCATGATGGGAAAGGGTGAATTGATGAGGATAGGCGGGAGAGAAAAAGGGGTTATGCGGTGGTAACAAAGGCAACCGTCAAGTGCCTGAGTGAGGAGAGTCGTTCGAGAACGGATAGAATGCGTGGATCGGATAGACGACTCTGCGTCGGCAGCGGGTGGTAGAGAGCGAAAGTGTGAAGAAACTGTACTTGCTGAAGGCGCAGCCTTGTAACAAGACGGAGGTCGCTGATGGTAAGAATGTGGGTGGTGATGGCACGGATGTGAGCAAAAAACCGTGTTGATATAGGGCGACGCATGATAGGAGGACGGGTGTGTACTGGCTGTCCGAGACATCGTCTGAGACACCACTGAGACACATTCGCTCTCTCGCATTCTCTAGTCAGCGGAAGAGAGTACCGGACTGCAAACATTGGGAACATACCAAGTAAGTGGAATGGCCTTGGAAGTCAAGAAAGAAAGATCGAAGCCTGACTCGTCAAGTTCACTCTGAGCCCGGCGGCCAGTTGGCAGCGAGTCACGAACACGCTCCGGCGGTTTCGACGCGGCGGTCTTCGCGCTAATACTTCTGGACTAATAGTAAGAGGTCAGAACATCAGATAAGGAGGACTTGGACCTTGAAGGAGAAGTTGAAAGGTATGTCTGCGAATCGTGAGTCGATCGTGCAATTCGTGCAGGAGAGTCAGACCGATGTCAGGCTTGAGCTTGAGCGTGCGGCAATTGCCGAAGACGCTGGCCTCCACTGCGGCCCTCCAGGCTCCGAGTGGGCTCGTACATCGCGGTACGTTGGTTGGTCACGGTCTAGCTGACCATCGACGAGCAATACGGCGGCAAGCCTTCATCGAAATACCACCTGAGTGACTTTCGATCTCATTTGGATGGGCCCCAGGTGTTCTTCAAGTTCAATTGTGGCAATCTACAGCGTCCGAAGACTACGTGCTGAAGTTGTGCTGAAGAAGGTTCCTCCAAAGCATCGTGGCAATTAGCCGAATCTATCTCGCCCAATTACCCATCCCATTTAACCTATTCCATGACCTTTCCAAGCTCCTCCTCACGCGCTTCTGTGATGCGGCGTTCGTCAAGCTTGCAGTGAGATGCCTGACAGGAGGCGGACAGAGTGCTTCCGTGACCGCGCTCCACGCAGCAGCCGGCTCGCCGGGCTCAAACTGGTGAAGCAAGACGTTGGGAATGTCAGAGAAGACTTCTGCGCCAACAAGGGACGTCCGGAGCATCTCTAGGCCCAGTAGAGCCTCGTTCGTGTACGTTCCGGATGTCAGACAGATTGAAGGCAAATGCGTCGCACAGCTGAGTCTTACGATACTGAATGCCGCACTAGGGTGCGTTTCATACCAAGCTTCATTGTGACTGTTGTCTGACCGCGCACGTCAGAAATGTCGCGTGAGGCAGCCAGGTTCGGCGACGGGCGCCCACGTCGTCGGGCATCCTTCGGCTGCTGGATGTTGACATGGACACCTCCTTTATCAGCATTATCAAAAATTTGAACACACTGCGTGCACATTGGCATCTGATGTTTGCGGTTCAATATTCATGGCTCAGGTTCAGAGGCACACATCACATACATCGCGAATCACTTGTCATTGTCCCCCGAATTCTTACTGCTGGACCAGTCGTAACTGGGCAGGAAGGTTTGTAACATGCTCCGAGTTGAGCGATACTTTTTCCCGTTGAGATCAAGCGCCCAGAGACGTTTCTTCGTGTGGAGGAGAAGTTCACCCTCCCGTGGAACTGCGACCCTGTCTTCCCATCCAGGAACAACAGTAAACTCTGTCAGCGCCTTGACGAGGCGCAAGACCAAGACGGGTTTTCCCGCATGGATCGGCAACGTCGACATTTCCCAGCGTACGAGACCCTTCCCTGACAGCAGCAACAGAAAGTCAATAGCTGCAACGCTGAGATAAGTGTTCGGCATACCGAGAAGGGTCGGTCCATATGCATGAACATTGCGAATTCGACGGAACGTCTTATTGTTGAATCGCCATTTCGTCGGGACGTGTGTGCTTAAAATCCAGCAGTAGTGGTTAGTTCGTGAAAAATCCATAGGAAAGGGGTCGTCAAAATGCATAAGAATGGACGCAGTATGCCCCTGTGGATGCTTGTTCCAGAGATCGATACGAGCAGGCGTCACGAGCTTCTCAGCAAGCAACAACTGCCCGAGAGCTTGGTTGGCTTTACGGCGTCCGAGGCCCATATGGGATGGCGGCATGTGCCAAGGCAGACCGTCTGGAGTCTTGAGGTCGGAACCTGTGGCAAACGCGGCGGGATCATCGCTCGACGTGACCCGGAAGCGCAGGTGGCCCACGACGGCATCTGGAGAGTCGGGTGGGTGGTAATAGAAAAAGCCACAAGTGCCAGCGGGGAAGCGATTCGATGAAGTCGATCTCGGATGTGCGTATGCAAGAAAGCTCCCTACTTCCGATGATATGCTCGGAACCACGTAACGACGTTTAAATCGAAAGGACAGATTGACGAAATCCTCGCGTTGAAGGCGTTTGGGATCGAGGGTTCTGACTATGATGCGCCCGTAACTGGAAGGAGTTTTGGATTCTTCAACACTGGAAGAGCTGAACGGTCGAGCAGAGCGTGGCAGAAACACAATATTGGTGCGCCTGGGGAGACACACTGGGATAGCAGCAACATGTCGCCACATGCTACACCGGCGAGTCGAAGGTTCTCAATGGCGGTTTGGTGGAGGAACTAGAGGGTATGTGTCGAGATGGAAGCAAAAGATATGGCATTGGAGGAGGCGCACCTTCGAGGGTCTGCTCTGTGCGAATCAACAGCGTTCAGTGTCCTACACCTATGGAACCCGTCGGGTATAGAGTTAAGAAATTTCTGTAAAGATGGAGTAGTATAACCGACCTTCAGCACCCGGCTGGAGGGCCGTAGAAACTTTCTGAGGTCAGAGGAGTAGCTTGGGAGGGTGAATGGTCCCTCCAAATTCCCTCGAAGTTCGATGTTGCTAAGTTAGAGATTGTATTTCTTCGTAATCCATGTTGTACGCGGTGTGGGGATGATTCTGAAGTGGAAAATGCGAGAGGTCAACAATGGAGTGCAATTCAGAGCCGTTGTAAAGAGTGGCACACTGAAGCTTCCTTTACGAAGCGACGCACGCCCCGAGACTTGCTGAGGCTCGAGACCGGAAAGTAAAGACGGTTTCCAACGTTTCAAAACAAAACATCGTTGTAGGGGACCCACGGCATAACGAGGAGATGAGATGGAGTTCCGGATGCATAGTAGACGGAGCAAACGGTAGGGATCGGGCGATGGTACTCGGTCTCAGTCAGAGCGTTGGACACGCTGACCGTGACGCGGCACATGAAGTTCTCACGCCGCGGCAACTGGAGGTTGCTCTGCATCCACCGATGGGTGGGCACGCTAGAAACCCACATTGTACCATCTTTTCAACGTCTGACCAAGGGACCGGGAGACTAGCGCGTGCGCACACACGGTGCGTCCATAAATCACGCCGTACACAGATGATTTCGGTATTGTGCCCGCGCTTCGTCGGCGCCTTGCGTCAGCCGAATGAACCCCCGCTGAAGGAGAAACATGTACTAGAAAAGGTGGTAGGGAAGGAGATATGGTATGCTTCCACCAAGAGGGTAGCGGGATATCTAGAGCAACAACAGACTGACCCAAGCCACACACACAGTCGCCCGGCGCGGCACGCCAGTCATGCTCCCAGCGCACTAACAACGCTATCGCTATATGAAGCTCGGTCAGAAATGTGCAAGTTGATGGCAGTCGAGAATACACACCTTTGATATGGTCCCCACGACGGAGGGGACAAACCCTGTAGATCACGCGTTGTGAACGCCTTGATGCATTCGGTATGTTCTTTACAGCACCTGAGCGTTCCGAGCCCACTCTTTCTATCGGCATTCGTGCGCCGAGGGCCATTAATTGATGTCACTGCGAGACCAAAGTCGATGACGACGACCTGACGCGGCCCCGAAGCGGGGTTGTGGAAGATCAGATTAGATGGACGGATGTCCTTGTGTAGCAAGTTCTGTGCATGGACCGCGTCGATGCTCTTCAGTATCATCGTAGCCTAAGTGCAACAATCAGCACCGAGAGGTGGAAGAAAATGTGACGGCCGTGATACTCACCATATCCTTGATGGTGTGCATCCATGCCTCGAAATCGGCAAGGCTCAGAGTGCATTTTCCCTCGATGTCTGGATCGACATGTTCGGCGTGCGTCAACCTCCACTGATCCAAAGTGGATCCCTGGATGTGCTCGAGAACCAGCATCCAGGCACTTTCTCCGTTCGGCATCCGAACCTGTATTGTTGTTGATGCCGCTGCTGCAAACTGTGCGTGACTAGGAAACACACCTGGTGAAGTCCGAGATAGTGAGGGACGGCCGAACCTCTGACTAGACGGAGGGTGCGATAGATACAGTCTTCGGACAGAGCCATAGCCCGGGGAGAGACATAACGGCCAACCCAATCCCTGTTCTCCGCGCTTGGAATGCAGAGCATCGAGGGTTGTATGAATTCGACGACAGCAAGCTCTGGTGGCCCTGCATGATTACTGGCATTGGAATACACCACATGGGCGATCCAGACTTGAGATGCCCATTGCATCCCTTCTTGAAGAGCTGACTCCAGAATCAGAGTGCATGGATCAGAGGATAATGCAAAGGATGGGAGCGGCCGCATTCCAATGTGGTCGCGGGGATGGAAGTTGCGGGCAGGTGGATGGAAACTAAAGGGAAGACCGGCGGCGAGCCGATGGGTGGTTGTAGCTGCTCTTCGGAGTGCCTTTAGCTCCTGCTCTATGGCGCGGATGTTTTCGAGGTTTTTTCTGTCGAAACCTCAGGGAAGCTTGGCGATCTGCTGGAGTGTTAAGTCCATGGAGTTGAGAGTATTCGAGAGCGACGAGACTCCCGGGCTTTTCCTGCGGGTCGTTACGTCAAAAAAGTGCCTCGTGCTGAGCCACGCAACTCACTGTCCCGTCACTGCTCAGTTGATGTAGACTCGGTTAGGTGCGCACGCTAGAAACCCAGTACCAACTTTTTAACGTCTAACCAACTTCAGAGAGATAAGCGCACACGATTATTCACGCATCACACCGTGCACGGATCATCTCGGCATTGTGAATGCGCCTCATGTCTGCCGAACGAACACGCACTGAAGGAGAAACACGCGATTTGGAAGGCAGTATGCAGGGAAGAGAACATGACGGCACCAAGAGCGACAACATACTGGCACAAGCCACACACAGTCGTTCGCGGCACGCCAGTCACGCCCCGCTCCGGTAACAAAGTTCCTGCTTCACCAAGCTCGGTCAGGAATGAGCGCGTGAGTTAGCAACGAGGTCGATTGTACATACCGTTAACATGGATCCCACAACGGAGGAGACAGACTCGCCTGTGCACGCGCATTACGACCATTGATGTGGACAGTGAAGCTGGCACCATGAACGAGAGGGTGTAAGAATAATGCAGCTTCAAGGTCGGAGACCGTGGAGTTTCTGCTGATGTTCGCGCGTAGCGGCTTTGCTCTGATCGTCGAAATCCCAAGGCAGAGAGTGAATTTCCTTGTCATTCATGATGAAGGTGATGCAGTGATACGATTGAAGCCGCGGTCGACGGATTGGAGGCCATGTGAGGGACCAGGGTGGTATGCAGAGGATGAGCTACTCGACAACGATGCGACCGGCGCGCGCCCTTCGCCTGATTAGGAAATTCACGATGCCGCCGGCACGTTCCTCGGCGAGTCGTTGAAGCTGAAGCTTCAAATAGCTTGAAGCTCAAAGTCCTACTTCCTCACCAACGTGCGCGCACTGGGACGAATCTATGCTTGGAACTTATGTAAAGACGCTGGAAAAATTACCGTTCTATCAGATGGCCGCCCTAAGGACTTCCCTGTACGCCGCTGGATCGAACGGCAAAGGCCAACTCGCGACTGGGACCTTGGACGACGCTCACTCACTCCAGCCGTGCAATTTTTCTGGATCACCTCCACCCTCGCTCCCTGTGGGCACCATCTCCATCGATTCATTGGTAGGGGGAGGAAACCACACAGTCGCGCTGCTGTTGCGTGAGGATCGGAGGAAAGAGCTCTGGGGATGCGGAGACGGGAGCAAAGGCCAGCTCGGTCCCGCGTATACTGCCGATGCGGGTGCCGACACCGTGTTCTTCAGACCGGTGCGTTTTCCACTTCCCGGTTGTCGGTTCGAGGGCTTCAGCGTGGAGAAGGTCGCGGCGTGCTGGGAGACGACCTATCTCGTCGTGTCCAAGGACGGGTGCAGCGACGCCGTGATTTCCATGGGCGGAGACGACTTTGGCGATCTGGGCGTCGGAGGGCTTCGGGAGAAGGGGATGGTGCGCGCGAACGCTTTCCACGTCGTGGACTTCACCTCGGTGGTCGCCGGGGATGCCAGACGCATCGCTGTGAAGGATATTGCGGCGGGTCCGCATCACGTCGTCGTGCATCTCCAGGTCGCGTACGCAGACGGCTCGATGCGCGAACATGTCACTGGTTGGGGTGCATGCCGCCATGGACAGCTCGGCCCTCTTGAATCTCCGTCACGTCGTCCCCTCGCCTTTGTCTCAGCGCCCCATGCAATCCCTTTCGACGCGGAGGACCCGATCACCGCCATCGGGGCCGGCAACCAGCACACGGTGCTCCTGCATTCGTCAGGACGCGTGTCGGGATTGGGTTCAAACAAGAAACACCAGCTGAGCGGGCTCTCCGACGTGTCGAACGCGCGCGCCATCGCCTGCACATGGAACGGCACCTACGTCCTTGCCGAGTACGCAGACGCAGGTACCTGCCTATTCTCTGTCGGGAGCGCCGCGAAGGGCCAGCTCGGTCGACCGCCCGAAGCGGACCACGCACTGGCACCGGTCAAATTTTCCTCCTCTTCGGGCTTGCGACACTTCGCTTGCGGGAGCGAGCACGTGCTGGCGGTAGTTTCCAACCAGGAAGGCTCAGAGGAGCCGCAGTATGAGGTGTGGGGATGGGGATGGAACGAACATGGGAACCTCGCGACTGGCTCGCTCGAGGATGTGCACACGCCTATCAAAGTCTGGCCGACATCATCAGCAGTTCATGGACATGTAGATGACATCCGTGCATGGGCAGGTTGTGGTAGTAGTTGGATCGCTGTCCGTCACCGCGAGGAAGGTGCGCCGCATCTCGTCGCACTTTCGATTCATCCCGGGTCAAGTAACGTATGATCTTTAAGTGCGAGGCACGCGTGGGCTATGGCTCGAGTTCTCAACGTCCCAAGCGGCTTGTCGGTGAAGTCCGATGAGTCTGAGGGAATGTCGGTTTAAAACCTCTAAACCGGTTTCGGTGCGCTTATACCTTGGCTGCCCGGGATTTGACCTAAGGCGTGCAGGTTCACGCGGATGGCCCTTAGCAATCTGATATATCGTCTATGCGTCCTTCTTTGTCCACCAACGCACCCGGCTCGTGGTGTTACCTCGCTCCAGTGTCTTTTGTCGTGTCAGTCAGCAAATCCCAGCAAGAGCAATCATGTTCTACTGAAAGGTGCGAAGGTTTGATCACGCCAAAGGGCCGTCCGTGACCGCCTCCTACTTTCAGACCTCAATGACCCTGCTTTCGCGCAAGCGACAAGGAAGCTTTCTATCGACAGTATAGACCACCGCTACCCCATCGCTGGCAGGCAATAACCCTGCGTTTCTTGCCCAGCCTCTTTGCGAGGAGTCGGGACGTGCGCGACGGCGACACGCATGATCAAGCTTGTAATAAGTATCGATATTCACGAGCCGCCGGGGCCGTGCACGCTCGTCATTAAATCTAGAGCTTGAGACGGTCGTGCGATGGCTTTGGGAGACTATTCGTCATGGCAACTGGTGAGTTCCTCGAGCACAAACAGCGGGCGCACGTGGGGTGGGCCAGCACGCGCATGCAGCATAAAGAAAAAAGTATATTGTACAACTGCACGTCAACATGGTTGCAAGTGAGGCTACGCTAATTCTAACCGCAGAAAAGGGCATACCCGAAGACGCGAACAAGGCAAACTCATACGAGATCTCTGCAGTGCAAGGTCAGTGAACGGTCTCATGAAGCTTATCATGAAACATACCCGCTGCGCGTCAGTATCAAAGGCCTCAACTCCTCCGGCAAGTTTTCCTCCAGCCAAGCGGTGACAGTGTGGGAATGCTGAATGCAGCATCGAAATGCCTCAAGGCAGTGAAACTTCTCCACTCTGAACCATCTCGGCCAGATATTCTTGTTGGCGGCTGTGAACAAGTCAATGAAGACGACCTGACTCGGTGCGGAATCAGATGGATAGAGTATCATATTCCGGGCGTTGACGTCGGCATGAAGCACGCCGAGATCCTGGATCGCCTTCAAGCTCCTGAACGCCATCACAGTCTGTTCACAATGTTAGAAAGAGGTGCATCATTGAATTTACTCTGCTCACTGTGTTCCGGAGGAACGGCACCAACGCCGCATGCGTGGTCGGATCCAAAGTGCTCTGACGGTCGTTAGTGCTGTGCGCCCGCGACATCTTCCACGCGCTAAGACAGACACCTGGGATGTACTCCATGACGAGCATGTGCGCGTGCTCGCCATTAGGCATTGTGACCTGCGCCATGTCAATGTTGAACTTCCCCAGGAAAAAGAAGGCGTAGTCCACGCACTTGGTGTACACCAAAATAATATGGCACCGCGAAGCCTTGGGCGAGCTGTAGCACATGATACATGCCATCCTCCCTAGAAGCTAAGTATTTCGGAGGATAATACGATTCCTTCCATTCATTAGTTCGCTTCGCTTGCTCCACCGATGGGAATTTGAGCATAGATGGCTGAATGAATTTGAGAACAACGCGATCCGAGGGCTGAGAAGGATCCGATGCGCCCGAGGTAGGAGATACCACTCGAGCGATCCAAACTTCAGACCAGCGTTCGAGCCCTGGCTGTAAAAGCGTTTCGAGGACAAGCGTATGTGAAGCGGTCGCATGCGCGAAAGACGGCAGCGGGCGTGCCCTCGGAGGTTGATCGGCGGCGTCGTGACGGTTCAAGTGGATGTCGAAGGTGGCGCCGGAGCGCAATGGACGGTTTAGAGCCTGTCGGCGAAGACCCATCATAGTGTTCTCATGCTGCTGTACGCTGTCCATACTCTTCTCGTCGAAGTCGTACGGAAAGGCTTTGATCTCTTGAAGAGGATCCATGTCGGAATTAGGGATAGGAGGGACAGGCAACACTGCGGAAAAAAGCAGAAGCGTTGAAGTTGTAGGCGACGTTAGTGTTCTGGAGGTCTGAAGTGTAGAATAGAGCTCAGCTGTGCTTCAAGGATTTATATGTTGTGCTGCTGTAGGTGGCGTTGCCGCGCGGCCGGCGCTACTACGTGACAATATTGTCCAAGACTTTCGTAACTAGAAACTCTGTCGAACAGCATTGACCTTGCTCCGGTAGTTGGCCCCGCCGGCCGTGCCGTATCCATTTGCGGTCCGCCCCGGCCGTGTGGTGCGAGTTGGTGTGGCGCGAGGCCTTGCAGGTAATTTGTGTTCATGGGCGTTATGTGCATTTTTTGAAGCTCTTACATGATGTCTGAGTTTTTCCTGAGGTCTAGGAAGGTAGTGCGGCAAGTCAAGCCTCAAAATAAGAGTGAATAGACATGCCTGTCGACCTGCAAAGACATTCATCTAGTATTTTCCCACGGTACTTATCGCGGTGCACTCGTCGAGACGCCATTCACCCACTGTTCTGCACTCTACCCCCCTGAACTTGGGTAGTCACCGCTGTATAGAGGCAAAGTATACCAGCGTCGACCCCCGTAAGCGCTGCTCAAGCACACCGCCGAGGATACATGTTCACAAGTATTAACAGCCCAAATTCCCGTTCGAGTTAGTCACGAGTAATTGTAACTGTAATTAACTTCATTTTTCACAGCCTGTTAATCACAATCGCATTACTCACTGTACTCTAACGTTGTCAGGTATGTATATGAGCAATATATGAGGGCCAATACGACTGCCTCGAAATGGCCCTAGGATGCCAACACTCAAGGTGATTCCCCATTTGTTCCCCATTCTCGAACCTCCGAGATGCGTGAGATTTTCGGCATCATTCCGCGTGATCAGATGAGGTCAGTATGTCGGAGAAAGCCGGTCCGAGAGCGTGCCTGCAGGTGTGCCTGCCAGAATTATGAGGTGGGAGAGACCTTGCGAGCAAGGTAACGATGCGGATTTCCCACGTGCACCTAGTACGAGTCTCCTTCTCGGACCTTATGGTGAACGTTGATCTTGTACAGCATTCAACACCCCAGATACGTACGATCCCAGTATGGACGGAAACCGGTAAAAAAAGGGCCTCTTGTCCGATCACAATACGGACAGAAAGGCCAAAAAATCGGCGGACGTCCGATCCAACTCACGGACGTCCGGAGCTGGCTCGGGGAGACCTCCGATCGTAATCCGGACGGATAGCCTCTCATTCGAGGACCAACTCGATGTGTTCCCAACATCTGAGGTGGAGGGTGGCATGAAACGTACATGAGCTACTGGAATTGGTCTCCCAAGAGGCCAGCGGGGGGTCGAAGAGGCCTTCTCGTGTATTGAGGTTGTATCCGGCAGTACTGACGGAAGAAGGTAACTTCAAATTATGGTGGTCCGAGCCTGATATGGACAGGTATACAGTCGTAAGGTCGCGGACGGAAAAGCCGAAAAACACGATTTTTGGATCGGACATATCTAGGCATACGCAGGGGGCCTGCCAAGACTCGGACATCGACTTCAAATCTCAGAACAGGGCCGCGTCCTCTCTGCTAGATTGCGCGATTAGACTTTCATCCATTTATGAATCTACCAAGCAGTGCCTATTTTTCGTCTCCGAGAGCAGACGACGCCCTGACACACGATACAGTAGAGCGCGAGCCCAAGAGCCAGAAGGACTCTTTGAATGAATGTCTGCTGAATCGACGTCGCACCGCAACCTCTCTCCTGTCATTAGTCGAAAGCTGAATCATTCAAGTCCGCCGGTAATCCACCCATCGTCCATTCACGGAGAGATTGACTGTGGTGCTTGCAGCAGAAAAGCGTCATAAAACCTTTCCGCCGCTCAGTCATCTCCTCCTGCGGAGAGCACGGGGTTCTACCCAAGCCGAAGTCAACGAGGATCACGTGCGTTGGAGCCTCAGCAGAGGGGTGCATAATCATGTTCGAACCTCGGGTATAGACTTGTATCACGTTGGAGGCATGGATGGCCGTCATGCTCCTATATACGAGTACCAGCTGGGCGGGCAGTCAATACCGAGTGAACACATGCACAAGGGAAGAAAGCCCTACAGCGTGCTTGAGCGTCTCCAGCCTATCTGCGAACACATCGGGGTTGCTTTCGGGATGGGCGCTACACTTTGGAAGGCTATCCGTCCATTGCGCTACCGTGATCCCCTCGATATATTCCATTGCGAGGAGATACGCCACCTCGCCATTTGGCATTGTGACCTGAGGCAAGTCAGCGATTGCCAGAAGTAGAGGAAAGAGCGTACATCATGAAGACCAAAGTAATAGAGCACGGCAGAGCCCTGGGCAGCCAACAACATGCGGTAGATGTAGTCCTCTTGCCTCGCGAGTAATCGTGGCGGCGTGCAACTCATCCAATAGGTATCCATGAGATCCGGAATGGGAATCATGGAAGGCTGGCTGAACTTGAGAATAACTCGCCCCAAGTCATTCGCCTCGGGCGACGCCACACGAGCGATCCAAATCTGGGACCAAGCGTCAGGCGTCGTCTGCAGCGGCGCCTCGAGGGTGACAGTGCGCAGCGATGAAGAGTGCGCGAAGAGCGGTAAAGGGCGCATATCCGTCTTTACTTCGGCATCGTGACGGAGAATATGGACACAGAAGACAATATTGCGGGTGACAGGAGAGTCGAGGGCGGCTTTTCGGAGCTGGATGAGCTTTCTCCGGTGGGATATGGCGCTGGATTGACTCAGGGGATCGAAGTCCCAACACCCGATGGAGGTCTGGAGGTCTTGGAAGCTCATGGCAGACGGTCAAGATGCTCGCGACTGATGGTCTGGGTAAACGGAAGGCGTGTAAGTCACGACCCTGCATCAGCAGAAGGGGAGCATGTACTTGTGCACGTAATGAGAACCGTGGACAGCAAGACTGAAGGGCCTGCAGGTGGCCGCGAGGTAGTCTCCCTGACTCGATCGTCGGCGCCTGTGCTTGTCTAGGTCTACACTCCATTTGAGAGGCACTGATCCGGTATCAGAGTGTTCAAAGCTTTTCGACGTGCGAGATAGTGCCGGGCCATGATAAATCGAACATCGAAAGACTACAAGGCTAGGTGATCAACCGAATGCTGCGCGTGTTGGGAATGATATAGACGGAATGGCGATGTACCTACCCGTATTATCCGAAGAACGACCGTCTGGTTGGAAAGAAACATTGCCTCGTGTCGCAATTCTGTCAGAAATGACTGTGAAAACGATCCCGTTGCCCATGCGCGTATATCAAAGAGTTGGCTTACCTTGGGTATTCACTGACTGCGGTGCCACATCCTCTCACTTATCTTCAGGCGGATTGACAAAAGTCAAATCCTTTAAGTCTTCCGGTAGTAACCCATCCGTTATTCAGACGTCGAGGACTGTACCGTGCTGAGCGCAGCAGGAAACTGCGTCGATGCACCTTTTCCGCTCGACTACCTGGGAATGATTGTTCGTCGATGCCTCGCTCATGCCAAAGTCAATCATCACGACATGGGTCGGAGCCTCAATCGAAGGATGGATAATCATGTTTGCGCCTCGGGCATCGAGATGTAGCACATTGGCATTGTGCATTGCCTTCATGCTCCTCAACGTGAGCACTAGCTAGAGACGTAGTCAGCGTCAGTACAGCGTACGCAGATGCGTAAGAAACCCTTACTATATTCTGGAGGGCTGCTATCCTATCTGGGAGCGAGCCCGAAGTGGTTTCAGGATCGTCGCTACATCCCAAATCTGGTAGGTTGTCTCGCCATTGGGCGACCGTGACTCCTTCGACGTATTCCATTGCGAGAAGATACGCGTTTTCACCGTTTGGCATTGTGACCTGGGATATGTTAATAAATTTCAAGTGTAAGAGAAAGAACGCACGTCATGAAGACCGAAGTAGTATGGCACGGCGGAGCCCTGTGTGGCGGAAAACCTGCGCCGGTAGATGTAGTCCTCTGAAGTCGCGAGCAATCGTGGGGGTTCGTAACTCTACCAATTAAGCGGATCAGGATGCATGATCATAGAAGGCTGGATAAATTTGAGAAGAATTTGTCCCAAGTCATTCTCCTCAGGCGATGCCACACGAGCGATCCAGACCTGGGACCATGTGTCAGGCTTCGTCTGTAGAGGCGTCTCGAGGGTGAGAGTACGCAAAGCCGACGTGTGTGCGAAGGCCGGTAGAGGGCGCATCCCTGTCTGTACATTGGCATCGTGACGATGAATATAGACTTGGAAGGGGGTATCCTGGCCGAGAGGGAAGTGGCAAGCTGCTTGTCGAAGCTCGATGAGCTTGTCCCTGTGGGATAAGATACTAGAATTGTCCAGTGGATCGAAGTCCCAAGCTGAATCTCTGAGGGCCTTGAAGCTCATGTTATCAGACTCGATGGTGAGGATGGGGATGTAGTGGTGTGGTTTCGAATGAACTGCTACAGCTACGTATAAATTGAAGGCGAAAAGGCTTGCGGCGGCGGTCGCGACCCGCTGGTCATGTGATCGTATCTTTTTTTTTTTT